>PVLC010008141.1:0-54307 GCA_004027655.1 Graphiurus murinus | reverse complement strand
TAGTCAACTCAAGGTGGATCAAAGACCTGGAAGTTAGGTTGGAGACCTTGCAGCTACTTGAAGAGGGTATAGGACCAACACTTCAACACATAGGCACAGGTAAAAACTTTCTCAACAAGCCCTCCAAAGCACAAGCAACTCAAAGGAAGATCAATACATGGGATTGCATTAAACTGAGGAGCTTCTGTGCAGCAAAGGAAACTGTCAAGAACCTCAACAGAGAGCCTACAGAGTGGGAGAAGATTTTTGCCAGTTACTCTAGAGATAGAGGTCTAATATCTAGGATATACAAAGAACTCAAGAAAATCACAACCAAGAAAACAAATAACCCAATTAAAAAATGGGCAAAGGATCTAAATAGACACTTCACAAAAGAAGAAATACAAATGGCCAATACATGTATGAGGAAATGTTCCACATCCCTAGCAATCAGAGAGATGCAAATCAAAACCACCTTGAGATTTCACCTAACCCCAATCAGAATGGCAATCATCAAAAACACGAGCAACAACAACTGCTGGTGAGGATGTGGAGAAGTGGGAACTCTAATACATTGTTGGTGGGACTGCGAACTAGTGCAACCACTTTGGAAAACAGTATGGAGGATCCTCAGACAAATGTGAATGAACCTACCATATGATCCAGCAATACCACTTCTGAGTATCTACCCAAAAGAACAGAAACCAAACTATCAGACCAATGCATGTGTCTCTATGTTTATAGCTGCACAATTCACAATAGCCAAACTATGGAAACAGCCAAGATGTCCATCGACAGATGAATGGATTACAAAACTGTGGGATATGTACACAATGGATTTTTACTCAGCCATAAAGATCAAAATCATGTTCTTTGCAGGGAAATGGATGCAACTGGAAAACATTATGTTAAGTGAGATTAGCCAGTCACAAAGAGTAAGGAAGCATATGTTCTCCCTAATATGCGGGTGCTAGGGAGAAGATGGGGCATAAGAGGGTCTTCAGATGGAAAAGGAGAGACCCTCCATAAACAATGAAGTTGATTTAACCAAAAGGGATTGACGGAGGGGCGGGGACACCCTAATGTACATCAAGGTTACTCACTAAATTGAACCGGAGAGGGAGGGAGGGCGACGAAGTGGGGTGGGAATTGGGGGAAGGGGTCAAATGAGAAATGTGGGCACATATGTCATTTTCAATTTGTACTTAACAAAGATGTCTGCTTACATTGTACAAATAATTAAAAAAAATTAATGACATGCCACATCAAAGAAATGGTTTGTTATAGGACTGGGGTGGTAATGTATAATATATATTCAAAGAATCCTGTAATTCCAGAAAGCAAAGAAGTGTTCAACACACACATACATACTAAATAAAAAAAATAATAATAATCAAACTTGTCAGCTGGGCATGATGGTGCATGCCTGTAATCCTAGTACTTGGGGGACTGAGACAGGAGGATTACAGGTTTAAGGACTGTTTCAGCAAGTATTGAGACTCTCAGAAACCTACTAAGACCCTGTTTCAAAACAATAATAATAATAATAATAATAATAATAATAATAATAAAATAGGGCTGGGATGTAGCTTTGAGATAGAATGCTCCTGAGTTCAATCCCCCATGCACACACACACACACACACACACACACACACACACACACACACAAATCAAACTTGTCAAATTTTTTATTCATAAAATTATTACAAATAAGAGGTGGGAATAATACAAGAGTTTAACCCAAGTATCTCTTTGAAGTACTCATCAACACCCACTGCACCAGTCAGCTACTTAACACTATTATCTGAGATTCTACACTTCAAAATGATGATAGTTAATTATCAAAGAGCTAATTATTAATATTGACACTGTTTAGTGAAATGCTACCCAAAAAATTTGTTATGTAGTCTCATAGGAAAAGATGATCCAAATATCCAAGATTTCCTTGTACTAATTTATGGACTTACAAAGATAGGAGAGAGTATCAGAAAAATACATTCACCTTGATATGATGCAAAATTTTAATGCACCAAATTAAAAAATAAATAAATAAAAATAGGAGACCTTTCACTGAAGATATGAATATTTTGGTCCCCGTGTGTATTATGGAGCAACTGCTTCTTAGATTTGTTTAACACGTTAATTTCTGTTGCTCTACTTCCATTTTAGATTTTTTTTAACTGTCTTGGTGCACTAAAATTGAACATCACAGTGAGATTCAGTGTGATACAAATATACATGCACACAACACTTGGAATGTTTTCTTTTGCATCCCTCTCTGTTCTCCCTTTTTTCCTCCCAGGAAATGTTAGTGTGATTGGTAGTGATAACTTCATATATGGACATAACATTATTTGAACTGTTCCTCTTCCTCAATCCTCCTTTTACCCCTCCCCAAATTCTTTTCCACTATTATACTAGTCTCTCTTCTCATTTTTCTGAAACTCTTCTTGTTACCTATTTTCTCTCTAGCTTCCACATATGAGAGAAAATATACAACATTTGACTTTCTGAGACTGACTGATCTTAGCATAATATTCTCCAGTTCCACCTATTTTCTGGTAAATTTCATAATCTTTGTTTATTTTTATTACTGAGTAAAATTCCATTGTGTGTATATGCCAAATTATCTTTGTCCATTAATCTGTTGACAATCACCTACACTGGTTACGTAGTTTGGCTACAGTGAATTATGCTGCTATAAACATAGATAGGCATGTATCACGATAGTATTCTGACTTTAATTCTTTTGGAAAGATATCAAGGATCATTCAGGAAGCTTTCCTCTGGCAAGAGAATATACTGACCTAATTATTAAAGGACTTTAATCTCCTAAACAGATTATCTTCTCATTCAAAATTACTGGGTTATAATTCTGGCATGTACTGTTCTTAGTGACATAGAGTAATATGATTTATTTTCCTGAAAATCAATTATAATTTAAATTTCTGGAGAAAAGCAGACAAGTAAATCTCTGCCTATAGGAGTTTCAATTTAAATTCCTAGAATATACTTAATTCAGTGAGGTGCCCTTTACATTGGGTGATGTATTGCCAACTAGCCAGCCAGTTAAGTCAGCTAGCCAATAATCTTTCCTTCAAGATATTCAGCTAAACCAATTTGTGAACTAAGCTAAACCAATTTGTCCATTAATAATATTAGTCTACTTTTGTAGATAGTCATAGGTTTCAGAAAATAAAGGTGAGAGCTCTAACTCTCCTCTCCGACCATCTCTATAGCAGGTAAAGCTACCAGATAAAAGCAAATCTCTGAATGAATTCTGTATCAGGGAGCAGGCAAAAACTAAGTCATACAACTTATTTTTGTAAGCTCAGCAAAGTTTCAGAACTCCTGAGCACTTTGCATGATTGATTCTAAGCACATGCAATGATATTTTAGCTGAAGAACCAGCTAACCTTTAGCTGGAATCTCATTTTGAAATTCACCATTATGCAGCAAAGATGGACATCCTAAGCCCAGAGCACCAATGAAAGATGTATGATTTGTTATATTTGTGTTCATACAAGGACAGATGTTCTTCAATAATATTTGAAGCCAATGTATATATCTAGAACAGCAAAGTCAGAAAATTTATGATGTTTTATGTTGATGTAATTAGTTTCATACTACCAACCTAGTAATAGTGATAATAGTGTGTGTGTGTGTGTGTGTGTATGTGCGTGTGCGTGTTCTTACTAGAGACTGAATCCAGGGATTTTCTATCTCTGAGATACAATTCTAGCCCTTTCTGTCTTTTTGTTTTGAAGTAGGGACATGCTAAGTTATCACATCCTGGTCTCAAGCCTGTAATCCTGTCTCAGTCTCCCGAGTACTGGGATTACAGGTATGTACCACTACACTTGGCTATGACAATACTATTGACAATCATTTTGCTTAAGAAAAAGTGTCTAACTTTCCTTTTCTGTAGCCTTTGTATATGCATCATTCACTAAGAAGTTGAAAGCCAATAAAATTATGGTTAAAGTCCAGTAAGAACAAAGGTTTTAAAAATCACACAGTGTGTTAGCACTGTCCAAATTTACATGTGTCCGTAGAGAAAATGACAGGGAAGTGTTTGTGTGCAGTTGGCTGATATCTGCCACATCTCTGTGTTTTATTTCACACAGGTGAACTGACAAAGCAGGAAAGGCACATCTCGTGAAGCAGTCACTTTTACCAGTCTCAATGAGGTGCCACATCACTGATGGATTAGCTAAAACTGATTCTTGTAAAAAGAGCTTAGTAGATAGTGGCACCATTGGGATTGGTTTGCTCCAGCTGCATACAAATACAGTGATATCTAAAGTTACCGTGAAGTAGTTGCTACTACTTCTAACTCCACAGGCCTATCTTTATCAATGTCAGCTCCTAGATAGAAAATTGTGAAGTGATTTGAATCTTTACTGTTCTTTAGCCTGTCAGAGAAGGACACAGTGAATTGTTGATAAGCCAATTATCAACCTCTGGCATCTGTAGATGTCTTGATACAGTAAAGTTTTTTTGGGCTTTCAAAGGATAAGTTTTATATAAGTTCTCGAGCAGACAATTCCAAGAGTCTAAATAGATTCCTTGATCATGTTTCCACTTTTCCTGTTCTTATTCCTGAAGAAGAGTAGTCTACAGAAGTCATTGCCTTCAATGTCAGTGCCAAATACTGCATGATATCTATCTTGCTTTTTATTCTTATTTCATTATTTTCACTCCACTAGAAGGATAAACAAATAGTTTCAAAAAGTAAGGGTTGGTGGAAGAGAGTGAAATTTTTCTCTCTCTCCAGAAATCATTTTCTTACCCTTGTGGGATGCATGTAAGCCATTATTAATTACCAAGAATTGTCCATCTTCCAAACTTGAACCTTAGATATTATTTAGCAAAAGCTTCAGCTCTTTACTTATGATATTTGGGGCTAAGATTAGGTGGCTCTCTCTCTATGTATATATTTGTGCCCTTCCCAACTCTGCTACTACTTTGTTCTGGTCTGCTTCTACTGTTTCAGACCCCCATGTCTTAGAGTGCTAACACAAAGCAAAGGAGAAAAAGTGTCTGTGGTCTCTGCTAGCCTCAGCCTTTGATTCTCTTCCATCATTTTTCTGCCTCACTTTCACCATGAATAAGTTAGACAAATCAAGAGTATGGATATGCTGGAACAGAATAGCTCAGATAATAGCTATCCATCTTGGAGTATGTATTTCTGTGTCTATTAAGCAACCTCCCTGAGAGATTAAAGCCAACACACAGGCATTTATATTGAACTCTGCATAGCAAAGTAGTTAAAAGGAAATTAAGGCAATATAACACTCTCATTACACATGTCATTTTCAATCTTAAATGCATAATTATACACTAATATAAACATCTCAAGATATATTATACAATAATTTCTTCAGAACATCTCAGATGGCTTCTTAAGTTAGTTGAGCTTTTTTTTTAACATAAATTGATAGTTGGAAATTCATGCACTTTCTTTTCTAGTTTTAAGACTGCTAAAATATATCATAGAGCATGACAATACAAAAATCATCAAAACAGATTATGATTGGTTACATTTATTTAATTTTATATATTTCTAAGTAATTCACTTGTAAATCCAGAAAGGTAAATTGATCAATCTTTATTTGTGTTTACTATACAATTCATTTACATACTTTAACTCCTTTAAAACACTCTAATTTTTATAGGTCTATAATAAACATTTCAAATAACACCAATTTTTCTTTGTATGTGATTGTGCATGTACTATTAGGAATTGAACCCGGAATGTCTACATCTGAGCTATATTCTCAGCCCCATCTCATTTTTTATTTTGAAACAAAGTACCACTAAGTTACTAAGGTCCTCACTAAGTTTCTGAGGCAGTCCTCAAATCTGTGATCTTACTGTCTCAGCCTCCCAAGTACTGGAATTGCAGGTGTGTACCACCACACCCTGTCAAAATGATACTTATTAAAGATGCATTTTATATACACTGTACTATTTTAATGTGATGAAAAATAATGCAAAAACAAGAGCAAGAAACTTATCCAAAGAAGTGGCTGAATCAAATTCTAACCAAGACAACTTACTCTAGAGCCAGAATGTAGAATCATTATTTTATTATGCTCCTTCTATTTTGCAATGTAAAGTATAAGGAGTATAAGATTCATGTGATTAAAGCAGTAATTTTTGGTGGTAGAAAACAGCATGCAAAAACTTCTTGTCTGACTCCATATTTAATGTTTTTTTTCAGGTATGTTTTAAATAATACCTTAGAATATATTTTGTCTGACTAATAAAAATATTATTGTTTTTTTTTTCTTGGTATTGGGGATTGAACCCAAGGACATTCTCCTTCTTAACTGTATAGCTGTGATTAACATAGCTCTGTTGCTAGGGTGCTACTTGCAATACACTGCAGTAATACTTTGTCAGACTTGCATATTACTTTAGGGAATTTAAATTAATTGGAGTATTCAGCAAATTGTATGATCCAACAAAAATTAGTAAGATAAAAAGGATTGACAACAATTTCTTCTATAACCTCTCATAAACTATCAAGAGGTAGAGCTAAGAAAATATTGTTACTAATAAAAAATTCAATAATTGTATGACAGAGGCTAAAGAAAAGGAAAATATTTAGTATTCTGTCTGTTGGTAGATAAATGCTTCATGGGTCTCTTATGTTTCTATATATCTTACCGGCAGAAGCACTGATGGCTTTAAAGTTATTTTTTAGGGTTGTATAGTCCCACTGGAGCAGATGGCAAGTTTGTTTACTATCCACTATATTAAACATAATTTCTCCCCAGAGAACAAACATTGGGCATTTTAAGAGATTTGGGATTACTAAGTTCAAAGCTCTTCAACTATGATGCAAACACATGGTATATATAGCATCAATCTGTACCTGTTCATGCCACCCCATGGAACTTGGAGGTCAAAAGGAACCAATAAAGTTTACCGTGCCATTAATAATGAGCCTTTTTGTCTCTTACCCAAGAGTCTCATGTTCTCTACTAGCATCCATGAAACTGTAAAAGTCTAATTTGTGAGCTTGCATGTAAAATACAATTACACAGATATTCTGTTATTTATATGTTCACAACTAAGTCTCCAATTATTTTGTCCTTTAAGAAAAAGCAGACACATATGCTTTTTTCATATATATATGAAAAAAGAACAGACTGCAAAATGCTAGAAACCTTTGAAAAATCTTTAAATATATTTTAATTAAGATAATATTAAATATATAATTCATAAACCAAAGAGAAAATAAAGATTAAACATTGTCTTGCTTTTAATGCTTAATATTATGAAGGTGAGGAGCTGGAAGGGTATGTCAGCAGTAGAATGTTTGCTTATCATGCTGAAAGCCCTGAATTCATTCCTCACACTGAGAAAAACAGCTGAAAATATTGTCCCAATTCTGTTAGGCATGTCTCAGAGTGAAATTTTTAATCACAGGATATGCCTATGGTTAGATATGATAGATATTGGCAACAACTTTTCCTAGGTCATTTTATAGAATTATATTAAAATATATATGTGTGAGAGTTGGTTCATGATATCTTAAAGTTGGATACAGCCTAGATTCTTTTTGAATCAGAGTAAAGCATAGGGAAGGCATAGTTTCATTATAAAGAAATTAACATTTCCCTTTGTGCAGGAAACATTACAAATATCAGCTGGCAAGAAAAGAAATATTTCAGCATATCTAACTTCAAACTTTTGTATTGCCACATATTGGCCGTAAGTATAAAGAGGGATACCTTTGAGCAATTTATATGATGTTAAGTAAAATATGCATTTCTTTAAAAAATAAAATATTAGCTTAGTTTTTCGTGAATACAGTTGCTTGCCAAAGTGTGGATTATTAAAATGTATGGTTGGCAGTCTCCAAAGATAGCCACTGTAAATCAGTCTTTTTAGGACCTGTGAGTAATTCTTATCAATCAAGCACTGTGGAAGTGATGCTCTACAATTCCAAGCTCAGGTATTAACAGAACTGGAAAATTTCTACTTCTTTTTTAAGCCCAGACTACATGCTGAGAAGCCCAAGCCAAAAGGAGAGGACCCATGGAGAATAACCAAAGTGCTATATTGGAAAACCAGAGCTGATCTAGCCAACAGACATGTAAGTGAGACATTTTGGATGGCCTCTCTTGATTGAGCTCCCAGATGAGTACAGCTTAGGACACCTCATACAGCACATGGATAACTGAGCCAAATCCAATTAGCCTCCACAAACATAAATGATTTAAAAAAGTGGTTCTAGTTTTAAATTATTAAGTTTTGAAGTTATTTGTCATTCAGCAATAATTACACATGTATGTGCTTCCTGAAATAGAGAAATGTTGGAATTAACATCACTGTATGTGTCTGTGTGTGTGTGTATGTATGTATACACATACATACACACACACACACACACATATATATATATATATGTGTATTTATATATATATATATGTATTTATATATGCCAACTTTGTATCAGCATTTCTTTTAGGTGTTCATTTTTGGTTTCTCACTGGCAACATAATTCAGAAATACTTAAAGATGTCCACGTAAAGTCAGTGTGATTATTCCTAGCATGATATAAAGTGATTTTCAGGCCAATCATTCCTTTTTCAATTACCATGTAACACCACACTATATGCATATGCTGAAATTGATAAATGTGTGCTTAGATCTTTCTTAGCTTTTCAATAAAACCAGAACTGGACATATATGTCAGATTTGCTGCCTAGTAAGCTGCAAAAAGCAGGAGTGGGCTTATATTCTCAGGCATTGATGAATATTTTCTTTACTGCTACCCTTTGTTTCCTAATTTTTTTCTACCACTGGATAGTTTGGCAACATACTTTATTTCTCCTAGGAAAACAGAGTAGACAAACCACCCTAGCTGAGCTCCTAGTCAACAGCCATGTAGGTGAGGCATTTTGGGTGGCCTCTCTCTGTTGAGCTCCAAGATAAGTGCCACTTATAATATCAAATATACCACAAGAATCACTGAGCCAAACCCAATCTGCCTAAGCAATCAGAAGTCATCTTTTTTTTTAAATGGTGCTTGCTTTAAGCTATTAAATTTTGAGGTGGTTTGTTGTCTTTGAGATCCAAACTTCAAGATGTAGACATAAGGTGAAGCTATGAAGCTATAATATTATATATATAATATTATATGGTGTGGTGTGGTGACACATGCCTGTAATCTCAGTACTTGAGGGGGTAAGTCAGGAGGATCACAGGTTTGAAGACAGCCTCAGAAATGTAGTAAGACTTCCAATAACCTATGGAGACCAATAACAACAAAGAAAAAGAATGAACAGAAGGAGGAGAAAGAGGAGGAGGAAGAGGAGAAGGAGAAGAAGGGAAATGAAGAGATTGAAAAAGAAGAAAAGGGAAGAGAAAAGAAAGAGGAAAGGATGGAAAACAAAAAAATCTAGATTGGAAAATTAGATACTTATTTGCAACCTGATGAAGAAGTCCTGCTTTGGGGGGATGCCAGGCCCTACCAAACCAATCCCAGAGTGAGATAAAAGACAGATTTGAGAATCACAAGATGAGAGATTTGTACTCTCTGTCCCAAGTGAGGAATATAGACTGCTAATAAGGTTCCAGAGATTTTCACCATGCAACTAGTTGGGAGTGTTAGAGAATAAATGGAGGTAGAAAATCAAATGCACCTTCACATCACAGAGCTTCTCAAATGTGTGCAATTTGACCCCCATTCTAAAGTCATTGATAATGTCTCATCAATTTTTACTTGTAAAACCTATAAAGTTGTCTGAACTAGTGGATACAGGCTAGAGATACTGCTATAAATAATAGTGATGTTTACTCATTATTAGTTAACATGGAGGAAATGAAGTGATCTAAACAAGCTCACCCTTTCAATCCATAAGTAGATTTGGGACAATTCATTTTTCTGTTGCATCTAAAAATCAAGAAAACTTTGAGAGAAAGCCAAAACCATAAAGATTAGGGGCAAAGTGGCTTTTAAGAACCAGCTGAAATGAAGCTTAACAATTGCAATATGGTATCATAGAAAGTCCAAGGTCAGGACTCCCTCCCCTTCTTCCCCCAAAGTGGTGCATTATGCAAGGCCTTCCTGTTTAGGAGTGGTAGAAATGATAAGAATAAGGTTGGAGGATCACAGGTTCAAGGCCAACCTTAGCAACTTGGCAAGACCTTCAGTAACTTAGGGAGACCTTGTTTCAAAATAAAAATTATATGGGCTGTGGGAGTCACTTGGAGGTAGAATGTCCCTGAGTTCAATCTTTCGAAAAAATAAATAAATAAATAAATAAATAAATAAATAAATAAATAAATAAATAAGTTAATTAATTAAATTAAAAGTAGGATCAACAAAATTCTTTTGAAAAGAATTCAACCCACTGGATTTTTATTCTGGTCTGCCTATATAAATGAGATATGAAAGTATAGTATGGAGGGTGCTCAGTCCTGACTGGTTGATTGAAGATCAAGTGAGACTTTGGGGAGGGGCACTGTTTATCTTGGTAATTGAAGGCATGGGTCCTGTAAAGGGTTGCACAGTTCAGTTGTGGTTGTTCCAGGGACAGAGTACTTGCAACATTCTTAGAATAAGCAAAACACTACCTGGCTAAATTATGGATTTAGGCCTACTTAGTCACTCAGGACCTCTTTTGGAGATTTCATCTTTTCTTCCAATTTATAGAAAGAAAATGACATTATACAAACTTTGTATATATAAACTTTGTGTTCTTTTCTTTTCTTCAATAATTTAAAAATCTTACAAGTTAAATATTAGAAATCAGGAAATAGCACATATGCCAACATCCACTCTCAGTAGCTCAATCAGACTAAATTAATGGATCATGATAGTTCTTCCTTCCAAACCTTCTCAATTTGGTTTTACTGGAAAATTATGACCAACTTACTGAAGGGAAAAGCTCAATCAAATCGTGTTTTCTGTACTTATTATAGTATAGATGGATAAATTTTTTTCCTCTTGAGAAATGTTCAAGCAAAAAGTGATGCATAACTGTAATTACTAGCCCATCAATTCATATTTTTCTGTTTATAAGTTATCCATATATATGAATCTTTTTGCATATTTAACAAAATATATGTAATATGTACTATGTTAATCTGAGATAAAAAAGAATATTTGGATTATTTTAGCAATTAAGGAACTCAAAATCAAATAAAAGATGGTGGTGAAAAATACACAGGAAAAGAGTGAGAAGAAACAAAAATGTGAGTGAGAAAATTACTATAAGATGAGAGTGGGTAAGAAAAGGTTACATTTAAGCTAATCTAGGACTCTTATAAATTGGAAAATGCAGTAGTGACAGAAGAAATAGCCTGGGAAGAGCCACGGAGATGAAAGAGAGAGAAAGAATTTCTGCTTAAGTGAAAAATATTTGCAATTTTAACATGAGTATTGCTATTACTTTACACTGACATAATTCCAATTTCTAGCATAGTACTTGTCATATAGTAGGTATTCTATAATATTTCTTAGCTGAAATTATATTTTATAGCACTTTAAATTATTTCTGAGGTTAAAGGGAAATGAGAATATAAAAGATTGCATTTCTTTGTGTTTTATACAATGAATTTAACACTATTTTTCACATTGGGAAATATTTCAGGAGGTCTGAATTTTAAGTTGTTAGTTATGCATAATATTCATTATCATTTCCTAACATTGTCAGGTTGTTGGAGAAGGAATATACTTTGCTTGAGGCCTGGCTTAGTTTTGTGTATTCTGATGCAGTGTAGTCGAGCATATTTTTTAAAGCTTTTTCATAGTGTTCTTCAGAATTGAGCAATACCCTAGGGAACTGTCAAAGCATTGCCTGAGGTGATTTCATATGTTTGTGCTTATAATTGTGAAAATGTAACTGTAGCCACACAGCATGAATTGGTATTGGGGCAGGTCTGCATAGTTTACAACTACCATGGCAGTCCTCTACCATCTGGGAGCAAAACAAGAGGGATTGGGCATGAGTCATCTTAGTAAAGTGATTATTGCTGTGGGCAATATGGAAAGTTTCTTGGGAGAAAGAGAGTAATCCTGAGGACAACATTAAGAGAGCAAATGAGGTAATGAGAAAAGATAGAAATAAAATGTCTTGGAAAGTTCAGAGCATTCAGTAGTGTGGCACATAGTAGTTGCCTTCAGTGACAGACAACTTTCAGCTGAGTGCTTCTAGAAGAGGGGAGCTCAGATTAAGAAAACAAAATCATCAGTATTATTCCTCATCCTCTAGAGGAACTTGCATCCAGAGACAGGTGTGAGGAAACAGCCAGTGTGATGATAGAAGGAGTACAACTTTGCCATAAGGAGCATCATTCTAAAGACACATCCTACTTTCTCATGGGATTTATTGACTTTATTTGTTACTGTAACACTCAGATCAACTGCTTCCTCTGCTCAATACAACTTCTTCACTCACCCACAAAGTGTTTTAGGTAAGGAAACTTCGCAGTACTACTTATCCCAATAATATCCCTGCATCAGTGTCTACATCTCAAAGTTGTGTTTTCTTAGGAGCATGAACTAATACATTGAGTGCCAAGAATTATCTGTTGAATAATTTCTAATAATATTTTAGAGACAGATTGGCCATAAAGACTTCATCACCAGTGATAGGCAAAGCCCTAATAATTCCTGGAATATCATAGTTGTAAAATTTTTAAAGTGTTTACTAGTAGAACACTGGTATAGGAACCCATGAAATGTATTGTACTTGTGGTTGCAGTATCTCAGGTCCTTGAGAGAGTTAAGAGTTACTAATTATAAGTACAATGCAATCAAGTAGAAATGTTGAGTGCTACTGATGCTTTTGATGAAGAAAATAAAAGGCTGAAAGTGATTAATTATCAATTAAAGCTACTTTAGTCATACTGGCTAAAAGTCAAAGTGATTCTTTGACAGAATACAAAGAGGTGCTTATTTCCTGAGGAAAAGGAAGATTACATGAATAGCAAAATTCTTCAGAGTTCAAGTCTCAACCCTTGCTAGTCAGACCATTGGTGAAAAAGATAGTGAACATTAGACGTGGGATTCAGGAGCTTCCGGTCTTAGAGTAGAAGGAGATATCGGCTATTTTCTTTAAAGTGCAATTGCAGGGATTAAAGATGGCACAAGAGAGAAAGGCAGCTTATTTCAAATGCTCCAAGACTCAGAACTCAGCCAGTAGGAAAATTCTTGGAAAGAGAAGGAAATCAGTCAAAATGAAACATAAGAAAGATAGTCAAAGCATGATTGAATAGAAAGCAGAAGACTGAAGAAAGTTCCAAGTGTCTCACTGGGTAAGGAAAGAGCAAAGGTGGGCACCATCTTGGTAAGCCCATGTGGGAGCTGGTTGCTGCCAGAACCAGAGGCTCTCAGAGACAACCTCTAGCAATAAAGAAGCTAAATCTCATCAAGCCAGTGATTGAAGAGAACCAATATCAGAAACAATCACATTCTTCTCTCCACACTTGAATACCTCAAGATGTAACTCATTAGACCACCCAGCCAAATTGCCCAGTGAACTCTTGTGACTGCAGTTAAACATCTCTCAACCCCAAAACAATAGACCTTTACTGCAAGGACCCCAGTGACTACAAACTGCCTTGTCAAGACTGTTTTGAATCTCCAGACCAACCAGCCAAATCATTCATCAAACTCTTGTGGATATACCTGAATCTGAGGAGACTAAGAAACTACAGAAACTTTAGGCAAGGACCTGAGTGGCACTGATCAAGACACTGAGTTTATAGATTCTTCCAGTGGGATCCTGTGCAGTTATAGGGACTTGTTTTGCAATAAACAAACCCATGTGTTCTGTGAGTTTGTAAAGCATTTCTACAGAGATGTGGATGGTGCTATAGTCAGATGCAGTAGAAATGTGTTAGAAAACAGTCCCTAGGGACAGTCAGGTGAGTGGGACTTAGGGACGACCATTTACCTTGCCCCTGTAGGATATCCAGCCATCAACTGTAATACTGGAGCTGTGGTATCTGTGGCATAAAATAACTCAGCCAAAAGTGCTGCAGGAGCTGAAGGTTATAAGCTCTTGCTGGTGGTATTTGGTTACCACAAGTACCAAAGCTGATGGCCAGCAAAGTCTCACATGATCATTACTGCCCAGAGCAGCAGCAGTATCCCGGGCTAAATAACTCACCATCCAAGCCTCAGACTCAGAACAGTACAGTCTCTTCCTGCCAGAGTTCAGATCCTGAAAGCAGGAAGGCTGAAAGCCTTCAGGATTTCATGTGATTGCAACTAGAAGAGCAACCGCCATGTCTCTGGGGCAGTTTTACTCAGACAGCCACATTGCAGGCTGGAAACACAACCCTGTCTTGGTCAGTAGAGTTTGGACCTGGTGATAAAACATGCCAGTAACTGACAGCTCCATGTGATTGTAATGGTGGTGTTCTCAGACCATCAAAGCTCAACTAGCAAGGCCACAAGCACAGAACTTTATAATCTCTAGCCCTGCTGAGGTAGTGAGTGCCTAGTGACTAAAGATGCTGGAAACTTTTGCTGAAGTTTCATGTGTTTGCAAACAGCAGAGTAGCAGTGGTATCCTTGGGGCACTAAATCTCAGCCAGCAGGCTGCAAGCTACAGGCTCTGGAACATTATATCCTCTGGTCTTGATGAATTTGGGCCTGGAGATATGCCCCTACATATTACTTACTGTAAAGGGATAACACATAGGCATGGAACTTTCACAAAAAGAGAAAGAAGATGCCAAGATAAACAAGATATAAATATGAGAAATCTGAAACCATGATAATGAAGATCAAGTAGGAAACAATAAACTCTCATAGCTCAATAGCAAGGGAGATCATCGATACTGAGCTGCAGAAAATGTCAAAAGGAGAATTTAGAATTTTGATTTTCAATATGATCAAAGGAGTTTGAACTGAAATCAGAGAAATTATACAGAAAATGAAGAAAAGTATCAATAGAGAAATTGAGGACTTAAGTAAGAATCAAAAAGAGGCTCTGAGTTAAATGAAGGAGACAATAAAGGAGTTAAAGACCTCCATGAAAACCACATCTGGCAGACTAGAGGACATGGAAAATAGAGTTTCACTATTGGAAAGCAGCCCATTCAAAACTGACCTAATAGTCAACAATATAAACAATATGAAACAATATGAGACAATATGAAACGATCTAACCTACAGATAATAGGCATTGAAAAAGATGTGGAAGCATTAACCAATAGGATTAGAAATTTCTTTAGAGAAATAACAGAAGATTAGCAAGTTTAGAATAAGAGTTGAACATCCATGTACAAGATACATCCGGAACCACAATTAAACAAGATCAAAGAAGAACTTCTGCACACCATATAATAATCAAAATGACTAACTTAGAAGTCAAAGAAATAATTATAAATGCATCACAATCAAAAGAATGGCCAACATTCAGGTAAAAATCAATAAGAATAATTCCAGATTTCTTAACCAAAATTATGAAAGCCAGGAGGGTCTGGTATAATGTACTTCAGACTCTGCAAGAAAACATAGTTCAACTAAGACTGCTATATGCAGCAAAAGATATCTTTTCAAATTGGTGGCAAAATAAAAACTTTCCAAGATAAACAGAAAGTAAAGGAATTCATGAATACCAAGTTGACACTAGAGAAAATACTTTAAGAAATAAAACACAAAGAAGAAAAAAAGAAATAAGTACCATAACTAGAAAAAGGGTGGATTCCACAAGATGAGCAACTAAATAAAAAAGAAATAACTTTATATCAACCAGAAAACATAACTCAAAATTACAGGAAACGCATCATCTCTCTATTATGACATTCAATGTCAAAGATCTATAATCCACAATTAAAAGGCATAGACTGACAACATGGATTAAAGAACATAATCAAATTATATGTTTCTTGAAAGAAACTAACCTTACAGCCATAGATATTCATTGGCTAAAGGTAAAAGGATGGAAAAAGATATTCCATGCAAATGGAGACTGAAAAGAAGCAGGATTAGCAACTCTCATATTCAACAGAGTAGACTTTAAGCCAAAACTTATCAAAAGAGCAAAGCAGGTCACTTCTTACTAATAAAAGGAACAATCCAACCATAAGATATAATAATAGTGATCATGCCCTAAATGTGGGCACATCCACTTTTATAAAACAAACTTTTCAGGACAGTAGGTCTCAAACAGACCTCAGTGCAACAATATTGGGAGAATTTAGCACACCTTTCACACCATTAGATTGATTATCTAGACAAAAGATTAGTAAACACTCTTCAGATCTAAAAGACACTATAAATCAATGCACCTCATAGACATATACAGGATATTCCAACCAACAACAGCTGAATACACATTCTTCTCAGCTACTCATAGAACCTTTTTCAAAATAGACTGTATTCTGGGCCACAAAGCAAGCACCAGCCAATGTAAACAATTTAATATAATTCTTTGTATCTTCTCAGATCATAATGGAATAAAAGTAGAAATCAACAACAGGAAGATAAAATAATTACAGAAATACATGGAGATTGAATTATATACTTTTGAATGAGGACTGTATCATAGAAAAATAGGAGAGATAAAATTTCTAGAATTAAACAAAAATAGAGCTACAACATAGGAAAATATATAGGACACTTTGAAAGCAGTTTTAAGAGGAAAATTTATAGCAATGGATGTCTACACTAAGAAAAACCCATAAAGTCAAAATGAAAATCAGAGCATAAATAAATGAAATAAAACAAACAAATAAAAAACAATACAAAAGATCCACAAAACAAAAAGCTGGTAAAAGATTAGCAATATTAGCTGGGCCTAGTGGCACACGCTTGTACTCCCAGTACTTGAGAGGCTGAGACAGGAGGATTCGAGTTTGTGGCCAGTCTTGGCTACTTATTAAGGCCCTCCACAACTTAGTGAGACCCTGTTTCAAAATAAAGAATAAAAAAATGGGGCTGGGGGTGTAGATTGGAGGTAGAATGCCCCTGGTTTCAATCCCCAGTACCACCCCCCCAAAAAAGATTAACAATATTGATGAAACCTTAGCAAACACAACCAAAAAAAAATGATAGTCAAAACAAATTATTAAATAAGAAATAAAAAATGAAATATTACCATAGACAGTGGGGAAATCCAGTTGATCATCAAAAATAATATTTATCGATTAAATTATCGATACAAAAGAGGAGTAAGATTCATTTTTATATTCCAATAAACTGAAACACATAGAAGAACTTGGCACATTTCTAAACAACCTACCTAAATTGAATCAAGAGGATATAGGAAACATAAACCAACCAATAGCAAACAAGGAGAGAAAGAACAATAAAAAGCCTTCTATCAAAGAAACGTCCATGTCCAGATGGAATCCAACTGAATTCTAGAAAACCTTTATAGAAGAACTCAACCTAATACTTCACAAATTATTCTGTGAAACAGAAAGAGATGGAATATTATAAAGTCTTTCTATAAGATCAGTATCACCTTAATACCAAAACTGAATAAGAATCCCTCAAAAAATTGCAGACCAATATCCTTTATGAATATAGGTGCAAAAATTCTGAACAAAACACTAGCGATATGTATTTAGAATCATATCAAGAAAATTATACACCATAGCCAAGGTGGTTTAATCCCAGGGATGCAAGGCTGGTCCAACATATGTAAATCAATACATGTCCTTCACTACATAAATAGAACTAAGGACAAAAATCACATGATCATCTCAATAAATGATGAAAAATAATTTGACAAAATGCAACACACATTCTTGTCAAAAACACTGCAGAAAATTGGAATAGAAGGAACTTACCTCAATATCATAATGGCAGTATACAATAAACCCAAAGTCAACATCAGATCAAGTGGGGTACAAAAAAGCTCAACCAGAGGATTTCTAGATGTGATAAACAAATTCTGCAAATTAGCAGGATACAAAATTAATCTAACAAAATCAGCAGCTTTTCTATATGCCAACCGTGAATCCACTAAAAAAGAAATACGGAAAACAATTCTATTCAGAATAACCTCAAAAACAATAAAATACCTAGGAATAAATCTAACCAAGGAAACCAAGAACTTGTAATGAAAATTAGAAAACACTAAAGAAATACATTGAAGATCTTAGAAGATGGAAAGATCTCCTATGCTTTTGTATAGGCAGAATAAATGTTAACAAAATGGCCATTCTATTAAAAGTGATCTAGAGAGTCAATACATGCCACAGCTCCTTAATAGCTGGATCTCGAGCAAGGCTTGGTCTGCTGGGGTCCTGCAAGGCAGATAATTCCAAAAGAAAGAATGTGTGGCATATCCCAATTTGCATTATTATATTCTGGAAATTTTGAGTGCTTTACGTTTTACTTTTACCTTAATTATAAAGAAAAATTTCTTAGAAACATGTGGCCTGATGGATAGTGATCTCTTAGCTGAAAAAGCAATGCCTTGAGACAACCCAATTCATTAACCTCTTACAAGCATTAGTCAAGAAACAGGCTTTGTAAGTTTATCTAAATAGTTACTACAGATAGTCTTTTTCCCACTCCCACCTTGTCTCCTTGTAATTTTACAGGATACATTAACCCTCTAGCTACCTGAGATAAGATAAGAACACTGCTTAAAGGGGCTAAACAAATTGTAAAGCTTTAAACTAATGGAAAATAATTTTTATATATGTGTTGTATTTTACAGGAATTTTTCTGTACTAAAAGAATTTTTATATATGTGTCGTAACCTTGACTGGTTGAGGATGACCTTTAGATGAACAGGTCTGTGGAAATTCCTGTTCTATATGCCTCATTGAAAAAAAATAGTGTAAAACAGTGACTAACAAGCAATAAAACAGATACCAGATATTCCCTGCATTTGGTGTGATCGTATTCTCGCGACCTCGTCTCAATCCACACCTGTTGAAGGACCCCGACCCCACTGCCTTGAGGGCTGGACCCCAGTAAATACCGTCTCTATCAAAATATTAATGTCATTTATCTCAGAGCTAGGAAAATCAGTCCTAATTATCATATGCAAAAACAAAAGACCCAGAATAACCAAAGCAATTCTCAGCAAAAAGTACTGTGCAAGATACCTGACTTCACAATTCCTGACTTCAAATGATAATATAGAGCTATAGTTATAAACAATGCATAGCATCAGCATAAAAACAGACACATAGTTCCATGGAACAAAATAGAATATACAGAATCAAATCCACACATTTTTGCCAATTGATTTTCAACAAATATGCCAAAAACATATGTTAGAGAAAAGAGTCTTTTCATCAAATAGCGCTGAAAAAACTGGTTATCCATTTATAGAAAAATAGAAATAAATCCCTACTTCTTGCTCTGCATAAGAGTCAACTTGAGATGGATCAAAGACCTGGAAATTAGACCAGAGACTTTGAAATTATTTGAGAAGATAGAGGCCCAACATTCCAACATACAAGCACAGGGAGAAACTTTCTCAATAAGATCCCCAAAGCTCAGAAAATTTTAAAAAAGTTAATAAATGGGAAGACATTATACTTGAAAGTTTATTGCTACAGAATGAGAGAATATCTTTATTAGCTATTCCTTTGATAGGGTATAATATGTTGAATATACAAATTACTTAAATGATTTAGCACTAAGAAAACAATCCAATCAAGAAATGGGCAATTGAACTAAATAAACACTTCACAAAAGACGAAATAGAAATTGTCAATAAATACATGAAAAAAATGTTCAACATCATTAGTAATCATGGAGAGGCAAATTAAAGCTACACTGAGATTCCATATAACTCCAATTAGAATACTAGTTATCAATAAATCAAACAACAACAAATGCTGTCAAGGATTTGAGGAAATAGGAATTTTTCTACACTGTTGGTGGGACGGCAAATTAGTACAACCACTTTGCAGATTAGAGTAAACTTGCAAGGGATCCACCATATGAAGCTATACCACTCCTGGGTATATTTCCAAAGGGACTAAAATCAAAATATTATGGTAATGTATGCATATCCATATTTATCGCAGCACAATTCACAATAGCCAAATTATGTAACCAATTTAGCTTTCCATCAACAGGTTAAAAGATTACATAATTATGGAATACATACAGTGGAATTTTACTCAGTGATAAAGAAAAGCAAAATCATGTCATATTCAGTTAAATGTGTAGACTTAGAGAACATTATATTAAGTGAGATTAGCCAGTCACAGAAAATGAAGGGTCTGAAGAGTCATATGTTTTTTTTCATATGCAAAAACTAGGGAGAAATTAGGATACATGAGGAACTTTAGATAATAGATGAAAAATTCCAGTGGAGCAGGGGAGGTGGTTTTGGGTAGGCTTTAGTGGGATAGAGGTAGAATTGATTAAGGAAACAAGTCCACTGACATTGAATTATATGTGAAAATTCCAATGCCAATTTCAGTATCTTGTATAGGGAAGGCAGGGGTTGAGGAGTAAGCCAGAGGAAAGCTCATCAAGTGCTCTGTGCATGTTTGTCTCTATCAGTATGAAATGCATTAATGATGTGAGACTATAATGTATCAATAAAAGTATAAAAATAAAAAGTGCAACTGAGATGTATATATGAATATATATGTATATGTACGTATATACATATACATGTATATTTGTGTGTATTAAATACCATATATAACTTATCCCAGATAATTCATAAATGTTCATACTGTGCTTTCAGTAGGTTAACTGCATGGTTGCAAAAAATGAGATGTGAAAACCGCAGTGGTGATGATGGTGCTCATCATCACTACAGTGGTCCCCTTGTAGAATGTGGAATCTCATCTCCTCAGTTCCGGATTATTTAGATTTGGAAGTCTTTAGAGTTCTGATGTAGGAGGAAAATATATTAAAACAAAACTTTTATTAAGGAACTGAGCCGTAATCCAAATGAACTGGATTGTAATTGCTTTTGGAATTTCATACAAAGAGTTCACCAGGGAAGAAGAGGAAAACCACATGTCAATGATAAGTGGCCCTGATCATGAGAAAGAGTAAGTCCTGGTGTTCCATAATAGAGACAGGAAAGAATATGTTTGAAACTCTTGTGATCAGTTTGTGTGTTGTGAGCAAACTTAGATTGTGGAAAACAACCAAAGCATGGTCTCAGTCATTTCAAGAAAGTTTCTTTTAATTATGATCAAGCCAGGTTGTTTATTAGTTAGCACTCTATGTGAACTTTATGCAACTTATGTTATTTTAGGGCAGAGAGAGAGGAGAAAAGAGAGAGGAGGGAGGGAGGGAGGGAGGGAGAGAGGGAGGGAGAGAGAGAAGAAGAAGAAGAAGAAGAAGAAGAAGAAGAAGAAGAAGAAGAAGAAGAAGAAGAAGAAGAAGAAGAGGAGGAGGAGGAAGAGGAGGAGGGGGAGGAGCAAGAGGAGAAGGAGGAGGAAGAGGAGAAGGAAGAGGAGGAGGAGAGGGGAGGGGCGGGGGAGGGGAGAGGAAGAGAAAGAAGAGAAGAGAAAAAAGAGATAGAGATAGATATTAGTACAACCTGAAAAACAGTTTGGGCAGTCCATTTAACATAGAGTTCAGATGGATAGCTGTATCAGCATCTCAGGTTTGGGTCAGTTGTGAGTCTGTACTGGGTCTTCAGGCTTGACCTTAACAAGTGCTCAACCTGAACCAAAGGTATAGAATAGCCCAACAGCTACCAGAACAGCTGGTCATGTCAGTATTCAGCTTCATTATCAGTGATCAGAATGGCCAGGTGGCAGGACTTCTTGGCAGAAGGAGTCCCAGATTTTCTGTTTCAGGTGAAGTGGTGATAGTACTCAGGTTTCTAGATGCTCATAGTCAGCAGGCCTTGTGCCTGAATATTGCCTATCAGTCCCGGGCTTCGCAGTTTTTGCCTGGTCCTGTGTGTTGCCTCAATATGCTGGGTGTATTGTGCCAAGCCTGTGTGTGTGTGTGTGTGTGTGTGTGTGTGTGTGTGTGTGTGTGTGTGTGTTTGTGTGTGTGTGTGTGTGTGTGTGTGTTGCAAGAGATAAGCTTGCCCATTGCACATCATGTGTGAGCCATACACAAGTGTGCTTTGGAAATTAAGTCCTCTTATGGCTCTAATGGAGCCCTTTAAAAAAAAATGTATGTCTCATTCATTGTCCCTCTATTTTGGATGATAAGAGAGAAAGATAACATTGATGACCTGGGGCTATTTGGAAACAAAACATTCAGACCTCACAGGGATAAAAATCTAATTCATTCCACTAGGTAAGTTAGTTAGACCAGCAGAAGTGCCAGCTATGTGTGTTGGGCACCCATAAAGGCAATAGCGGTAGAAGTGAGGATCAGTGTTTACCCGGAATCAAAGTGCAGTAGCAGAATGTAGTTTTCCCTAATCCCTTTTCTACTGTATGTTTCTAAAATAAAATGACCAAATTTAGAGATGTTCTCTTCAAAAATTTCCCATTAAGTTAATGGATCCAAGTTGAACAAGAGATAGATTGTAGCAGATATAAAGTATGTTACTCAGAAATTCCCTCTAGGACAAAGAAACTCTTCCCTTAAGCTCTAAGGACTAGGGACTACTAATGGATGTCAAGTGAGTCCTTTTCTGAAGTTGTCCGTAGCAAAAGAGAGCCAAGCCACTCATGGTGATACCCAGTCCAGGCAGCTCACACCCAGTGATCTGGTTAATGTGATTATATCAAAGGAAGCCCTACTTGCTGAGGGCATGTCTCTGAAGTGTGACTCTGTTCTGTAGAGACTCTTCATTTGACTAGTCAGTACCTTTGTTTATCCTGCACCTCAGATTAACTCTCCAGCACAGTATTGCATTTGTTGTCTCCCTCAGTTGATCCCAGAACCACAGCTTAATAAATTTCCTACATGCAGATCTCCATCTCAGGGTCTTTCCCTGGGAATTCAAAGGAAGATAGGCCACCCAAAGTAGATTAATCAAATAGGACCTGCATAATTACCTAATGTTACTTAATCTACATATTGTCAATAGTAAAAGGAGCCATTAAAAAAAGAACCACAATTTTTATGAAATATTAAAATGGTTCTAATAAACAGTGATAAGATGCTCTCTTTCACTTGTAATGTTTTTTTGTTTTGGGCTCTTTTGGATTTATTTAGACCTAAGTTTTCATTGTATATCATTATTGAATGTGCATAAAAAGTAAGCTATAAATAATGTTATTGATTGAACACTAATTGATTTAAGCTATATTAAAATATGTTTTTTATTCCAATGCTGACTCTTCAGAATCCATGTTTGGGGCAGTCATCGTTGCTCATATTTTCTTGTATAATATCCTCCTCCATGCTATCAATGGCCTGGAAGACACACCATCTCTCAAAGGATGCTCCATGGCTATCTCCTGCTGCAGGACTTGATACCAGAATTTCTCCTTCTATAGCACATTTTATATCCAAAGAAAATCATGCTTAGTGAGAGCAGATAACATATAAAATCCCACAAACAAAAAAGTAAAAAAAAAAAAAAAGACATTTATATGGCAGGTAGATAGGGGGAACATATTTATGCCTGTAGTTCCATATTATAACTATTTATAGAAAACCACTTTGGGAGCCGGGCGTGGTGGCGCATGCTTGTAATCCCAGCATTCGGGAGGCTGAGACCGGAGGATCCGGGTTCGCGGCCAGCCTCAGCTACCTAGTGAGGCATTCCGCAACTTAGTTAGACCCGGTTTCGAAATAAAGAATAAAAAATAGGGCTGGGGGTGTAGCTCGGAGGTAAAACGCCCCTGAGTTCAATCCCTAGTACCTCAAAAAAAAAAAAAAAAAGAAAACCACTTTGGTATTGAGTAGATGATAGTAATGACAAAAGGAAAACAAAGAGATTTGCATTTTCCTAGTCTTTATATATTCCTAAGAAACTAGGCAAAATAACTGCTATTCATATTAATTACAGAGATCTGTTTAATTCAGAAGTTTTGTGACTTGATTTGTTAGGGACTATTCTGCTTCATGAAGAACACCAAGGTTCATGCATCTAAATTTAAATTAGAGATCTTTTATCTGTTTCCCCTCACACTTTTTTTGTTTGTTATAATTAGAGGGAGTTTAGGAAAATTTAAATTCAGCTGAAAACTTGCCCAAGACACATGGTGGAGCCCAGACCAAGATGGGCTCATGCAACATCAATCAACAAGATCAATTACTAAAGTTAAATAAAGAGACAGGAGAACTAATAAAATAATGATAGCAATTATGGGACAACTAAGAATTTCCAAGGGAGGACTCTAGGACATAGCCAAGGTTCAAATATTCAAGGAGCCTTGACAGTGGTCCAGGGATGAAAATGAGTCAAACAAGAACTCCACTGGATGAGGAGATGCCTCAGGAAAGACAAGGCAGAAACATTTCTTGCTATATAGATGAAACCAAGATGTCGAACAGAACATCCCTTATCTAACTGGTTTTCTGGGCAGCTCTCACAATGCCTGCCCTTTCAGTGAATTGTCATTGGTTTCTGACAGGGAGATGGATAAACAGCATAAAACAAACAGTATTACTACAAATGCCCAAAGTGTTACCAGTGTTGCAGCTTAAGCAATAAGCAACCATGGCAACTAGAACATTTAGCTCCAGATGCTTGCACATCTCTGGGTGCTTTGATGGATTGAAGAATGTCTCCTTATTTCAGAGGAATTCAAACTTCTGTATTTTTTTCATTTAATAAATATTGATTGAACGAACACCTCTAATTTACCACACATTTTCCAGGTGATGATGTTAATTTAAAAAATTGACAAAACTTAGACTTTTGTCCAGAGCCATACATGTTAAACTCCAACTCTTCAGAGCAAATAGCAACTCCTCACATATATTTTATTAAACTGTGTAAATGAATGATCATTTAACTATGTGAATTATACAGTGCATTAATTATTACCAGATTCTCATCACATGTTTTGGAATTATTTTGTTATTAGTTCTCTTAATTCTATGTTTAGAATTGTTTATTAGTCCTCCTATTGTTTTATTTAACCTCTTTTCTATGTACAGCTATTTTTTTCCCAGAAGCTTTACAAGCTATTTGAGACCAAGGAGTCTAATTCATTCTTTTGTTTTTGTGTCTCACTGAGCATAGAGTTGAAATTAAAAATTTACTAATGAGTACTCGGTATGAGAATGAAGCAAACATATTTTTGCAATTGTAAAGTAATAGAATATTCTTAATGATAATTTGCATTGATTAACTAAGGTAGAAAATATCTGACTGTAGATTTATTAGATTTATTTATTATTTATTATTTATTGGTACATAAAGCTTTTATTTTAAATATAAAGGCAATTATTATATATGACTCATTTGTATGTAACAGTTTTGTATGTTCCACAGTTGATCCATTCATATTGATTATGTTCTAGTTTAATCAAATTAGAAAAACAGATGGTTTGAAATGTACTTCATTAATAACCCATTTCAAACTGTTGACTCATATGTACATAATATTTTCCTATCTTTTGAGAGAAATTTTATCAATGTTATTTTTTAAAGTAGTTTTCATACAAAGGCTTTCAATATTGTTTGAAATTTCTTTGTCTCAGTAAGACCAAAAATAAAAAAAAAATAGGGGCAAAGATTGTTTCTTTATAGTAGGAAACATCTCTCAGCTCATAGCTTTCTTTTCTCAGGAGTGTTTCTCCTGTTGCTTTATTATCAAAGGCTCTGGATTGAAACTAGATTCCTGGAGGGACAAATGCACACCTGAATTCCTCTTGTATTTTCTCTGTATTCTAGAGCAAAATTTTTCTCTAAAGAAAAGTTCCTTGTTCACACTTCACCCAATTTATTTTCAGTAATTTAGCAATGGTATGATTTAAAGGAGTAGTGTGAATTCCTTGAGTTGTTAGTATCAGAAGTTTTCTAAGGAAAACAAGAAGATAGATTTACATGCATATGCACATTATAAGAAACCCTCTGTGTAAAGGTTGCATTACATTACTAGGATTTCAAAATGCATGGCTTCCACTACAAATGTTCTCTCTAGAGATTTTATTTTATGAGGAAAAAGAAAGAGAACAAGAAAGAAAGAAAGAGAAGAAAGAAAGAGCGAGCACATGTAGCTATAAAAAATTCATGTTGTGTTTAGCTACTTTATTTTTAAGACACAATTTTTAAAATGTTTTCCTACTATGTCTTTTTTAATTCATCTCTGTGAAGCTACAAAGTTTGAAAATGGCAATAGGCTGCTAGTAATAGGTAAATATCAATGTTTAGAAATGTAATTAGACTTTACTTTTTAGGAAAGTAAGGTGATATTATATATTTATTGGCTACTTTAACACCTTTTTAATACACATTTTAAATTTTTTTATAAATAATTTTCTTTATTAACATAGTACAGGGTCTCTGAAATGGATTCTAGTATCAATGTTCTGGAAGATCATTGCTTTAAGTAACTGGCATTCTTAAGTAGAAATATATTGATTAGACAAAACCCTGTACATGATTATAATGCTCTCAAGAAAAGGGCTTCCCTTGGCAGGTATGGAGATGGATGAGAAAATGCCCTCTTTTGAAGTCTTTTAAATCCTTATCCATGAGGAGAACTTCAATAATTAAGGTGTATATAAGGTTGTAAGAGCATGATAAAAGCTATCTGTATTTAAAATGTAATTGATCCAAAATAGGAAAGGACCTTTATATACTACCTTGCTACTACAGCTTTGCTTTTCTTAAAGCTAGAAAGTACTGCGGTTTTAGTATATGCTAAGTGACTCATATGCTTTTGTCAGACATTTCCACATAGGTTGTGTATGTCTGTACATACATATACAATAGATGGTGCATTACAGTAAGGATAATTCTAGAATTCTAGGGGTGTTTAAGTAGGGACTATTTAGATAGTTGTGGTTTAGTGTTAAGGGAGCTCAGAGTCTAAAGATAGATATAGGAAATAGCACAGTACTGGGGTAAAGAACATGGATTACTGGCTTTTAGGACATGGATTGAGAGTGTCCTAAAGCAGAAGGAACTTTGGGAGGGAGAGTGGCTTTCACAGGAGAGACAACGTTATGTAAGCCATCCCCTAGGGAGGGAGATATGAAATAATTACTCTAATCTCAGTGTTATCCCTTCCCTTAAACCATTGGCCCAACCTAACCTGAAGGCATAAGACTTGTTCTTGCAATCTGTACAGGCTATTCTTCCAGGGTAGACAGCAGAAGAAAGGTGGAAAGAGGTACAGAGTGGATCTGTAAAGACATAGATACTATCTGGAACATACAGAAAACAAACAGGGCAAGGTGGAACACTTCAACAACAATAAATATAATCCCTATCTAATCAGTCCTTACTTATTTTTGTGGCATCAAATATAAGCCATTGGTTACCAAGTGGTGTCATTTGGATCTGGAATGTCCCCCAAAGTTCCTGTGTTGAAGGCTTCTTCCCCAAGGCAGCAATGCTCAGATGTGGTTTTTGGATATGATTAAATCATGAATGTTCTAACATCATCAAAGGAGTAACCTATTGAGGGATTTGTAGCTGAATAGACTATTGGGTACTGTTGGGTACTGGTGGAAATTGTAGGAGGCAAAATCTAGTTAAAAGGAATGGTCTTTGGGGATATACCCTTGGGTACTATCTCTTGCCCCTGGGCTCTTCTTCCATCTCAGTCATTGTGCTTCCTGGCTTTAATGAGGTGATCAACTTTTCTTCAGCACAGGCTCCCTTATGTAATACTCTGCTTCACTGATCTCATGCCCAAAGCAATGGGAACCAGCTAACTTTGGACTTAAAACTCTGAAACTGTGAGTCAAACTAAATATTTCCTCTCTTAAGCCATTTCTCTCAGATATTTTGTCATAGCAATGAAAATCTAACACACCACATGAGCCAACTGACTCTACTTTAGTCAATATAGTCTAGTCTTGTGAAACAATGGGGTGAAAGAGGTATGTTTCTATGTTCCTACTAAAATATATTTCTATTGCTCTAACAAAGAAATTAGAAATATGAGAATTGTGTATAATATACCACAGTGAACATGGTAGTGCTCATGTAGACACTATTGTTTAAAATTAAATGGAATGTCAAAAGAGAAATCTAATTTATAATCTATAGTAGCAAATTAAAGGAGTAATAACTTTAAATTTGTGAAACAAAATGAATAAATGGTATTATGAGAAAGTTGGAAAAAAAGCTTAATCTTCATTTTCGAATATGTTACAAGCAGAATTGCTGATTAATGTTTATTCTTGTGTGTGTGTGTGTGTGTGTGTGTGTGTGTGTGTGTGTGTAGGTAGGTAGGTAGGTAAAAAGTATTTAGGTTTTATTCCAAAGTTTTGTATTTAAATTGTCCTTTGAATGTTTTTCTGGTTCAATTTATTCAATGATATTCAACCTTAAATCCGTCTCTTAGACGTTTAATAAAGTGTATTAATAAAACTTGTCCTACAATTCTCTCATCTTCAAATGTGGGAAACTTTTTTTCTTGCCTTCTTTAATCTGCATTTATAGGCACAAATATCCATGTATCCTTCTTCAAAGTAGGAGAGTGAGTTATTAGATTAATAAGTATGGAGGAGATAATGAAGCATGTATGTCTCTGCTGTTCTGATTTATATATTGTTGGGGCAAAGGGCAGCTGAGGACAAGAAGCATTCCTTCCTACCCTCTTAGTCATACAATGACTTACAGGGGCATCATTTGGGGTAAAGTTTGTATTTGGGAGAAAAATTTTAGTTGAGGGAGTGTTCATATGGCATTCAATTAAAATTGGTCAAACCTTTTGACTTAACTGTGTCAGTAATAAAGTTGATATGTTGATCTCCAAAAGGTTTGTTTTTGTCCATTATTAAAGAGACTCTTAGCTCAGATAGATCAGGGTATTCTTTATTAAGATCTTTATTCTCCAAAACTCTGGTGCTCTGGCTTGGAACTTGGAGAATAGTCAAGAGTAAAATTTAGTGAAGAAATACACAGAGTGACAGATACACCTAAATAGCTGGAGTATCATTTACATAATTTAGTGGTGCTGTAGTAAAATGAGCATTGAGACTTTCATTTGTCTACATTTTTTTTTATAGTTATTCATCGGTTCTTAGTTAATGTGACTTGGATGCCTGATTTTAAAATCAGTCACATGAAATTGTGACCTTGCTTATTAACTGCAACAAATAAAGCTTTGACCAATGGGAGTGTGTGTGTGTGTGTGTGTGTGTGTGTGTGTGTGTGTGTGTGTGTTTAATTTCTAGTGGTGCCCAGCACAAAATGTAGAGCCCTTTCATGAAAATTATTAAGAATTTCAAGATAAGAACAGCAAAAATTGCACTAAATGCAGGAACATTCTGAGTGTGGAGTCCTGTGAAATATAAATCAGCAACACCACAGGAGTAGGTGTCAGCAAGACAGGCCATGAATGACAGACTGGGTGTACCAGACCTTAGCAAAGACCTTCTGACTGCCGTGCTAGGGAAGCTATGAAGTCAGCTGTATCAGTCTGTTTTCTGTTACTATGAAATACTTGGGACTGGGTTCTTCATAAAGTAAAGAGGTTTATTTAGCTCACAGTTCTGGTGGCAGAAAGTCTAAATGGCATGGCACAGATTCTTGTGAGGTTCCCTCTGGCTGTGTCCCTCATGAAGCCGTTATGGTGAGAGCACATGTAAGAGGGATAGATTACATCACCAGGCAGGAAGCCAGAGAGGCTAGAGAGTAATAGGGCTTGATTTAACAATCTTCTTGTAAGAACTAATCAAAGGGTTCCAGAAGAATTATGTTAATTCTTTCCAGGAGCGGTGCCTCCAATGTCCTAAGGACTTTCCATTAGGCCTCACCTCTTAAAAGTCCTACCATCTCTTAACATTGCTACAGTAAGTATAAAACTTCCAAGATTTGAACCTTTGGGGGAAACACTTAAACTGTAGCTAAATCATGACAGTAACCAAGATAAAAAACAACCACAGAAAACAATTTTAAGCACTAGAAGATTTTTTTCAGTCACCTTTTGTATGTTTATCTGCTCAAATTATAGACTAGAACTTGAAACTGCAGGGATAGGTGCTCATCAGTGGTAAAGTCGGCAAGACTAGATGGAATGTACCATATTGAAATGTCCAACTCTCATCCCTTGCACTGAGTAATATTGGGACCTGGCTTCATGATTACATGAGTTATGGTCATTACTTTAGATTTCAAAGGCTTAAACTGTTGATTTCCTCAAAGAAATATATATATTTTATTAAAAAATAAAACCAGATCCATCCATTATGTTAAGTGAGATTAGGCAGTCACAGAAAGTAAACATCACATGTGTTCTCTCATATTCAGAAATTATGGAGTAATTGGGACGCAAAGAGACTTCAGATAATGGAGGAAAACCCTCAGTGGAGTGAGGGAGGTGTTATCTGGGACTTGAGAGGGGATTAACGAAAGAAATATTTTCATTGACATGATGTACACATATGAGAATACCAATGCCAGTCTCACTATCACGTATGGGGAAGAGGTGCTAGTGTGGAAGGAGCCAGGGAAAAGCCCACCAAGTGCTGTGTGCATGTATATCACTATTGTGAACTACATTATGATGAGATACTATAATGCACTAATAAAAGTATAAAAAATAAAGAATAAGTAAAATCAAATTAACAGATATGGAAGCCATCATTTTAAAAAGAAGAGGTCATTATAGGACCTTTGACAGAACATTTGTTGTATGTTCTTTATTAAAAATACTTTAAAACACACATGCTTCAAAATTATTACAAGCCCAGGAGCAGTAGAAAAATAGAATCAAACTGAAGAAATATAGACTGATAAAAGAAGAGATAGTGAATGAATTTTTAAGATCAAAGAAAATTAAAATAAGAATATGAATAAGAAAAAGAATAAAATAAGAATAAGAATAATTTAAACTATTAGAAAAAAGGCCTATATTGTTGTTGTGACTAGATCTAAAAGAGCAAACAGAATCCAAAACACTGTTTAGAAATATGAGTAGTATCTCTGAAAGATGACTGAAAAACCAACATTAAAAGGAACCAGTATCTTGAATTGGAAGAGAGGAGTATTCCCTTAAAATTGCAGGTTAGGAATGCTTGGTTATTTAGTAGGACCCAAACCTTTCAAACCAAGATAGGACAAGTATATTAATCAAATTGGACATATTTGAGAGGAAAATTTTGGAAGGATTTATGCAAAATAAACAAAGAGTGATTGGGTGATTTTCAAGAATAGTTATTGTAGTCTAGTATACAAGTACAGTATTACCTTTATCCCTAAGAAATTACACATGAATTTGACAGAAGTAACTAAGGGCTGACATAAGATTAAACATATTATCAAGGAGCTGAGAAACAGTTTTTGAAATTTTGAAATTTTCTATGTCTATAGTATTAAGGCTGATTTAAAGTACCGAGTGAATAAAAAGGTCATAAAATACAAGTATTAACAACTTTAACCTCTACGAAGGAAATCTAACAAGCACTATAGTTAAACATGAAGTTAAAACCACACTGAGTTTCCTCTTTAGATCTATTTTTATCTTTCTTTTTGTTTCTAAAAAGCAGTATTGATTGAGTAAAAGCAAATGAAACTAAATGAATGAAATTCAAATTGTTGATGAATTTTAGAAGTTCATCACATGGATGCTAGACTATGCATTAACTAAGGATAGGGATAGAAAAATGAAATGTTGATAAACTAAGTACAATGACAAATATAAAGTTCATCTTTTTATAAATGTTCAGACAAAATCACAAATAAACACACTTGCATAAATAGAGTGCAAATCCTATTTCATGAACTTCATATTATTATAGCACTTACTTTGGCAGTGATGAGTATAATAAAACTATTCATTATTCATTGCACTTCTTGAGTGTTCCAATATAATTTGCAATACTTAATGGGTATTCACAATAACATGGTCCCTCTATTTGTTTTCCAATTATGTAAAATTGATGACTGTCTTGCTTCTGTTTTGCCCTGTATTTTGCTGGGGAGACATGCTTCTAAGCTTCTCTCAGGTAATAAGTTCTGTTCTTATTTATTCTCTAATTTGCTTTCTGAATACTTGCTATTTTGATGACTATGATTTTTATCATGTAATGATGCTAAATGTTGTTATGCCTATCCTTTTCTGTCATTTTACATTTAAAAATATTAAATTACATGTTGCCTATTAGCACTTTTTATAATTATCAAGAGAAAGTCTCATTTGCATTTGTATCTCAAAAAAGGATAAAAAAGAAAAAAATACATTGAAATACAGATTCTTTTGTTCCCTGTGTTCCTTGTTTACAAAAGAGTTCCTGAATTTCTCAAGTATTATTGCAGAGCTACATAATGCTTATAGAAGAATACATCCTTTTTCACCACCTCCTGCTAGATCTTCCTCTGTAATTGTGTGTCCTGGAAAAGAAACCTGTTTTATTTTGTAAGCCACTTTTCACCCTTGCCTTACAAACCCAGTCAACTTGGAAAATATTCCTAGCATTAGAAGCTAAAATTAAATTGGTTTTCTGTAAATCTCTTTTATTTTTCAATGTTTTACAATAATCCTTGTTCTTACTCAGACTGTCTTTAGAAGAGCATCTTTATATTCAAGGATATGCCTTAAATCAATTGAAGCTGGGAAAAAGTATGCTCAAAATTTACCTGTGGCTGCCACACTCTAGAAATTTGTACTAATGAACATTTTGCCAATGCCAGGACAGAAAATATTCATTGATATTTTGGAATGCTTTAGAAATCAACTTTTATTTGATAAAATGAAATAAATAATAGTATATTTAATTAATGCCTATGATGTGTAAAATATTATCAGTTGTATTGACATGTACTGGGAAGGGACTGCATTATTTCTTCACTGTTGTTTAACACATTTCCACAAATTTATCATCTTAAAACAGTATGCATTTACTGTCTCAAAGTTAGCATACATCAGGAGTGAGAGAACAACTTACTTTTGTCTTCTGCTCAGTGTCTGATATACAACCCAGGAGTCAAACAAGGTGTGGTCTCATCTGAAGCTCAGAATCCTCTTCAGGGTTAATGGATTTGGAAGTAGAATTAATTGAAGACTTATAATTCAGGCCAGCTTGCTTCTTCAAGGCCATTGGCACAGCTTCTCTTCAGCCTCAATTCTTTTATAAAAGGCTCTGCTGATGAAGTCAGACCCACACAGCATTGCTTCCATTTTGATTAAATTAAAGTTAGCTTACTAGGATATTTATATCAGCAAAGTTCATTCATATATGTTATATAACATAACCTATAATGAGAAGGGCATTCATTAGATCCCCCAAACCAGGGAATTTATAAAATGTACACACCACTGGAAGAAAAACAAGGAGGAAATCTTTTCTTTTTTTTTTAATTGGTGCATTGTAATCATACATCTTTGTTAGGTACAAGCTGGTAAAGGCATACATCCACACCTCTCTCTCTCTCTCTCTCTCTCTCTCTCTCTCTCTCTCTCTCTCTGTACTGGGGATTAAACCCAAGGGCATTCTATATCTGAGTTATGCTCTCAGTCCTATTTTTTATTCTTTGTTTTGAAACAGGTTCTCACTAAGTTGCAGAGGACTTCACTAAGTAGATGAGGCTGGCCGTGAACCAGGTTCCTCTGGTTTCAGCCTCCCAAGTACTGGAATTACAAGCCTGTGCCAACACACCTTATTATTGAGTGCTGCTCTGACTCTGGAGGAAGAGGTGAGCTGGGGTGTCCCTGCCTCAGGCTTAAGCGGTTGTCCCAGGAGTTCAGGTCACTGTTGGTTGTGTGGAGAAATGCCACTTGATCAGGGTGTGGAGTCCTGGAGTCACTTACTCCACATCTGGTTGCTGAGTATGCAGGAGGTCACTAGATGTCTCAATGCTAGTAGACCTCCGCTCCGAGTGAGTGGCTCAATGGCAGCCGCTGCACTGTAGTGTGGGCTATTGCAGCTCTCATGGGCTCCTTTGCTATCCCAGTCTGCCTTCTGGGTTTTGTTCAGCTGCATTTCAATTTTCATTACTTTGTTCACCTTCTTTGCTACTTTTTTCTTCTGTCAAGAAGCTGCTTTTATGGCCATTTTGATTCGAGCTTTACAGTTCCTGAAAAGAGCTTTTTCTCTCAGTTGCCATCTTGGGCTCCTCTAATAAAAAATCTTCTAACTATTCCTACCATATTTATCTGTCCATTGGTGCTCAAAGTACCTGTAATAATGCCTTTCAGAGTAAGACTATATATGCATACACACATAAGAGAGTAGGTTTGTATGAGCCTACAATTTGAAAAATTTGGGAAGAAATATATATTTACATGTATTTCTGTTGGGTACATATGAGCCAAAACAGCATTGAAATTTTGCTTACTATATCTACTGTGAAGATAGTTTTGTTCTAAAGTAAGGGTAGATGTAGGGATGAATTATCTAAGCATATGGTTTCCTTTTTTTCTCACCCTAGGCAGTTACAAACAACCAGCTGTTCCTTTAATTAACTCCTTGTTAATCTAGCCAAGTCAAAGCACCTGTATTTCAGGGTTCTGTTTTCATAAAGGAAAAATACTATGGTAAAATTATAAATTATGATCACTAGCCAACTTAAATATTTCCTTTTCAGTTTACCTTCAGTGGATAGTAGAGGATGCATAAGTGTAAAGAATAACAAAGAAAAATTTTGAAGACAGAATTAATGAAAGTAATAAGCTAAATATGTCTTATATTATCTGAAAAGTTCACTTCAATGTATAATTATCTAACACCTGGTATACTAGTAATAGTATCACTTTTTGTTCAATTGTTCACATACAAAATCACCAATGCCAATCTTAACATCATGTACAGGGAAGGGGAGGGATTAGTGTATGAGCTCACCAAGGGTTGTGTGCATGTATGGCCCTATCACTCTGAATTTCATTATGATGTGTGATTACATTGCACCAATAAAGATATATTTTAAAAAAAGAAAAAGTAGTTGATTTATTTATGTTTTTTTTTTTTTTTTTACTGAGGATTGAGCCAAGGGGCATTATACCTCTGATCTACATACCCAGCCCTTTTTGTAATATTTATTTTGAGACAGAGTCCCACTATGTTGCTAAGGGTCTCCAAAGTTGCTGAGATTGGCTTGATATTTGTGATCCTCCTGTCTCAACCTTCCAAGTACTGAGATTACAGGTGTATGCCACCATGCTCAGCTAATTCTCCTTAATTAAAAAATAAATAAAATGATCAATATCCTGCCGGGCGTGGTGGCGCACGCTTGTAATCCCAGCATTTGGGAGGCTGAGACCGGAGGATCTGGGTTCTCGGCCAGCCTCAGCTACCTAGTGAGGCACTGTACAACTTAGTGAGACTTGGTTTCAAAATAAAGAATAAAAAATAGGGTTGACTGTCTAGCTCAGAGGTTGAGTGCCCCTGAGTTTAATCCCAAGTACCGCAAAAAAAAAAAAAAAAAAAAAAAAATCAATATCCTGCATTTTTTGTCTTTCTTACAGAAACTGAAATTTAGTTAATTTATTGAGGTCTTGTCTAGTTCAGACAAGGCTGTCTGCCCATTTCAAGCATATTTCTGAATTTCAAGTGGATATATCTCAATAACTATAATTCTCAGAACCAGCAGGAGTTCAAGGCATCCCAGAAAAATCACTTAGTTATTTTTTTAATTCAGAGTAAATCAAACAGAGCAATTATGTATTCTGCAAATTCAAGTTTTGCTTAAACATGTCCTTCTACCTTCATAGGCAGATCCACTAGTTGCTGTCATCTTCTAAAATTTTTATCTGACTGATTAAAACTTTTCAATGAGTCAAATTTAGACTATTATATGGGAAATAAAAAGCTAATTCTAACAATTTGGAAGAAAAATGAATTTCTTGATACTCTGTTTGTCCTGGTAAAGTAAGTAACGCAGCTTCATTGGCCAAAAGAACCCTGGATTTATTGTCAGTTGAGTCACAATTTTATTACACACTATCTTATAGCTTTAGAAAGTTATTAAGTTCCCTAGGACTCAATATTCTTTTGTATAAACTGATAGGTAGCAAAGCCTTACACAAGTTAGGTCAAAAGCCCAGCTTGGTATCTGGTCCATCATGCATACTCAGGAGTGGACTTCCTTTCTTTCCTGTTGTCTTCCTTCATTCCTTCATCTTTATTTTGTCTTCCATTTTTATATAGCTTTTCTGATATGTCATTCACATGTCACAAAAGTCATCAACTTAAAAAGTATAACTAAATACTAAATGGTTTTGCTGGACCTGTAACCCTAGTACTGGAGAGGCCGTGACAGGAAGATCACAGGTTTGAGGCCATCCTCAGCAATTTAGTGAGGCCCTCCACAACTTAGTGAAACCCTGTTTCAAAAAAAAAAAAAAAAAAAAAAAAAATAGAACCAGGGTTGTAGCTTACAGGAATAACACCGTTGGGTTCAATCCCCCAGTATCACAAAAACAAACAAATAAAAACTGGCAAGTGGTTTAAAAATGGCAAGTGTTTTTAATAATTATTCACAAATTTTAGAAATCATCACAAGGATTTATTGTAGAATAAATTTGGCAACCCAAAAAGAAGCAATGCCAAATTAGCATTTAATTCACACACCTACCTTTCCACAAATGACCACAAACTTGCCTTTTTATTTCATAGATCTGCCAATATTGAATGTTATATATATTAACCTTATATTAAGTTTTTACTTTTCTACTTTCACATATAATAATCTTTTCCAAGTCCTTCCATATTGTTGGATGCATCAGTACTTCATTACTGTTTATAGTTGTATAATATTCTATTGTATGGATGCCACATTTATTTATTTATCAATTTTTGGACACTATTGTGCATGTTCATGTTTATTTTTTGTACAAATATCTGTTTTTATTTGTCTTGAGTATGTATCAAAGAATAAAATTGCCGAGTAACATGATATTTTTGTTTAATTTTTTAGGAACTAAAAACCTTTTCCAAACTGGGAGCACCATTTTATTTTCTAACCAGTGATGAAAGATGGTTCGAACTTCTCACATCCTTACTAATATTTTTATTACAGGTTAGCCATCACTAATCTGAAAATCTTAAATCCAAAATGCTCCAAAATTGACATTTTGTTTATGAAGACACAACGCCATAAATGGAAAATTCATCAATGTATTAAAAGTAGTTGACTAATTGTAGCATATGTACAATACTAATATAAAAGGTTGATAATAAGGGATGAAGTTGGGGGTACAAGTCAATGAATGATAAAGCATATGTTTAGGATGGATAAGGCATTGGGTTCAATCCCCAGTAGCTACCCCCCCCTTAAGAAAAAGGAAAGAAAATAGGGGAAACTGCATATAAGATACATGGAAGCCGGGCGTGGTGGCGCACGCTTGTAATCCCAGCATTCGGGAGGCTGAGACCGGAGGATCCGGGTTCGCGGCCAGCCTCAGCTACCTAGTGAGGCACTCTGCAACTTAGTGAGACTCGGTTTCAAAATAAAGAATAAAAACTAGGGTTGGGGGTGTAGCTCGGAGGTAGAACGCCCCTGAGTTCAATCCCTAGTACCACAAAAAAAAAAAAAATAAAAAAATAAAAAAGATACATGGACACTGTATTATTGCAGGAATTGTCTGTCTATAACTATTCCAAAATGTATATAAATAAAATATTAATCTGTAACTAATATTTCTTCTATGCACATTGCATTCTGACCATTCTGCACACTAACTATACAAATCTATATATGAAGATACTATAAATTAGTTCAATATTTTTCAGAATAGTGTACTTACAAAGGAGAAAGAAGATACTGCCTCTGAAAATTGATAGTTTGATTTCTGTTGAATTTCTAGAATTGAATGTGCATTACTATGAAGGTGAGATACTACTGAGGTTGCCAGTTTTAGGACGACCTCTCATTTCTGGGGGGTCTGTACTTCCAAGAAATCAAGTTTCTCATGCCAAAGAGCCAAGGAAGACTCCTTCCTATATCCGACTCCATTATTTTTTATAATTAATTAACTCTACTGTTGCACTCAAGTATCAGAATGATATATGCTTGTTCTTGTCTCTTGTCTCTATGTCCCTGTAGTTGTTCTAAGTTCATCCAATGGGGGCATGGAGGTGGTGCATAGTTGACTTGTATTTACAATTTAGTAATCATTCAGGAAATTGATATTTAAACAATGACCAGTTTATAAAAATGAAATCAATTTTTACCTACCAAATTGTTCATTTTCTATTGCTCTATAACAAATTCTCACAAACTTCTCAGCATAAATCCATATGCATATACATTTTTGTCACAGTTTTTCTGGGGTATAAACTTGAATATATCTTAATGAGATCCTTTCATGTCTCAGAAGGCTTTAGTCAATATGGCAATCATGACCAAGTTTCTTATCTGGGATCCAGATTCCTCTGCCAAACTCATTCAGGTGATTGAAAAAAAACAGTTTCTTGCTAGAAACTGCTCTGAACAACTAGAAGAAGCCAGAAGTTATTTGCCACACAGCACCTAATGACATTTAATGTCAAGATTTTGTGCTTTCTTCACAGACAATGGGGGCCTGTCTTTTCTTCCAATTTCCTTCTAGGCTGATAAGATAGAGTCTTGTATAATCTAATATAGTTTATTTATAAGAGTTCTATGTGATGTCACTATGTGATGTCTATGTAATCAAGAATCTGTCATCCCATCAAGTACGCATATTTCACCAACAATTAAAAATAATAAATTATACAAGGAATGTGCATCAGGAAGCAGAGATTCCAGGGAGTGTCTTAGAATCCTGTATATCACACCTATTAAAAAAACTAAACTATGTCCTTTAAATCTCTCTGGTCTCTATTCATAATGTGAATACTTTTATTAAAGTATATTTATGTGGCTACCTATGTGGCTTTCAGTTCTTAGGAGTTCAAAAATATTAAATTTAAAAGACCAATAAACAGAATACAAAAACTTATGAGCTAGAAAATACATCAAAGGAGAGTGAGAAAACTATGTTTAGGAATCTGAAAGGTTAACTACTCTGGGAATTCAGTAGTATGGGAAACAACTTCTGGAATTAAATCTCACTATGGTAGGTTGATAATTTTTCTGAGGTCAGGACTTAGAAGTAGGCTTTGATAATATACGGCAGTACAAGTTATGGGACTAGAGTGTTGTTTGACTTTTATTTAATACTAGAGTGTTGTTTGGCTTTTAGTTAATACATATGTTTAATTGTAGTAGTTAGTGAAGCTCTTCAATTTGCAGTTTGTGTTGAAGCCCATCATCTCCAGAAGCCAATCCTAGGGCCTCCATTGCCCAGTGAGAAAGAAAAAGGAATAATTTAACTGCTATTCAGATAGGAGGATGTTATTATTTATCAAAATGAGATAATAAGAATCAATCATATAGTGATTTATAGTAATATGAGAACTAACATTCAATCATATAGTGTTTTAACTACTCTAGCACATATTGAATAATTACCATTATTATTAATTAGCCAGGCATGTTACACACCTGTAATCCTAGTACTTGTGAAGCTGAGGGAGGAGTGTCAAAGGTTCAAGACCAGCCTCAGTAAACATTAGCCATTAGCTAGCTTAGAGACTCAACAACCTAGCAAAACCCTGATTCAAAATAAAAATGAGTAATTTAGAAAGAAAGAAAGAGAAAGAGGAAAGAAAGAAAGAAGAAAAAAGGAAGAAAGAAAAAGAGGGCTGGGAGTGTAGCTGGAAGGTAGAACTCCTCTGAGTTCAATCCCAGTACCCCCCCCACACACTAATAATTATTAATATTGTTACTGATTAAGATAATTCTTATAGCATACCATTTAAAGAGCTACTACTCTTTTAAAATTTTAAAGATGACAAAACTAGTCAATTTAAATCTCAAAAGCTATTCTGAGGGTAAGGAATATTTGAAAATATAACTAAAAAAAATCATGTTATTTGCAGGGAAATGGATGCTACTGGAAAACATTATGCTAAGTGAGATTAGTCAGTCACAATGAGTAAAAATGCATATGTTCTCCCTAATATGCGGATTCTAGGAAGAAGATGTGGCATAAGAGGGACTCCAGATGAAAAAGGAGAAACCCTAGATAAACAAAGAAGTTGACTTAATGGAAGGTGATGGACAGGGAGGGGGAGGGGGGCACCCTAATGCACATGATGTACTTTCACAAATATATCAAAGTCAATCTCTAAACTGAACTTGAGGGGGAGGGAGTGGGGTGGGAATTGGGGAAGGGGGTTAAATGAGAAATGCCTTTATTAGCTTGTACCTAACAAAGATGTATGATTACAAGGCACCAATTAATAAATAAAGCACAATATTAAACAAGCAAAAAAAAAGAAAATGTAACTAAACTATAGTTAATTGCTACCATTTAAATAATTATACTGAAATTATTAAAATGAATTAATATATTTAAAAAGTCAAGAAATTAAAAATGAAAACTATATATATTTGTGTATATTTTTTCTATTTAAAATCTATTAAAATTTTCATAATTAACTATATGCAATACCTACCTGTCAAAATAGAACCCTAATTGTATTTAAATGGTGCAAAAAGAAAATGAAAGAAGACTTGTATAAAATAAAAACTAAACTGTTTCCAATAACCCCTCCCAAAATATAACCATTCCTGATTTTTTTTTGTATTCAGTCAAATTAATTCATACAAATCAGACTTTTTTATTAATATTTCTGATTAAATAATTATTTCCTGAACTCTTCTTACATGGAGGCAAATAAAATATTAAGCAGCCTCAAAAGTACACCAAGTCGTAGTTTTTTCTGTTCATATTTTAGGGATGAGTTTACTGAGTTCCAGGATGTTGGCTCATTAAAGCTCATGTAGCTGGTCACCAGAAGAAGCCTGCTTCCAGCAAAGCCCTCTTCTCCCCTATAACACAGTCACCTCTCTGGAGCACAGTGCCAGTGCACAAAAGTACCTTAGCTATCTCCTTCTATAAACGCAGAGGAACAGTGTTACTAGCAGAAGACTGATGATAACTGATTCTAAAGGTGACACATTGTTCTTCAGATTTCCTTCACTAAGTGCTTCTAGTTTTCCAGTTGAACTGAGAGGGAGTCAAGTGCTTTCATTCTTGAAATGACATTCTCTAATGAAATTTCTTCGAAAGCCAGTTTAAAAATTTTGTATTCTTCAAAAGGATTGGATATAATATATATTATATTACTTTTTAAAGGATTTGTTGGTTTGGTTTTGTGGAAATGCGGATTGAAGATTGAATCTAAGAGTGTTCTATCTCTGATCTGTATTCCTCAGCCTTTTTAATTTTTTATTTTGAAATAGTGCCTCACTAAATTGCCTAGGCTGTGTTTCAAACATGTAATCCTTCTGTTTGAGGCTCCCAGGTACTGGAATTAGAGGTATGCACCTGGTTTAAACTTGTTTTTAAATTGTACCAATTTATGAAGTACAGAGTGAATACTGTATCATATCAAATTCGGGTAGTATCTCTGATATCTTTAATATAATCTCTCTTTAAACTTTCTAAATATTTTTATTAATAACTCAGTTTCCAAATTTCTACACTAAGACAATATGGTTATATGTTTAGGTTTTCAAAAAACTGTAAAATATTAATGACTGAAATAAGGAAAATAGTTCTAAATATAACAAAAACAGTAGCCTTATATATTAAGTTTCCCCAAATGCCTAATATTTATTAAGGTAGAATCTTGAATTTGTTTACCAAAGCTTATAGTCGCAAGACAGTGAAATTCAAAATTTGCATTTTAATATTACATTATTTGTCTCTATTACAATGATTATATTAAACAGAAGAGGTGGTAATGGACATCCTTGTCTTGTTCCTGTCTTTAGTGGGAACTCTTGCAGTTTTTCTACATTTAAATGATGTTGGCTGTAGGCCTATTGTGTATTGCCTCTATGATTTTGAGGTATGTTCCTTCTATTCCGATTCTCTGTAGTGCTTTTAGCATGAATGGGTGTTGGATCTTGTCAAATGCTTTTTCAGCGTCAATTGAGATGATCATGTGATTTTTGTCTTTGAGTCTGTTTATGTGGTGAATTACTACGTGTATTGTTTTTCGAATGTTGAACCAGCCTTGCATCCCTGGGATGAACCCGACTTGGTCATGGTGTATAATTTTCTTGATGTGGTTTTGAATGCGCATTGCTAGTATCTTGTTTAGCAGTTTTGCATCTAAATTTATGAATGATATAGGCCTATAGTTTTCTTTTCTTGAGCTGTCTTTATTTGGTTTTGGTATTAGTGTGATGTTGGCTTCATAGAATGTGTTTGGAAGGGTCCCGTTTCTTTCTATTTCACGGAATAACTTGAGGAGTATTGGGATTAGCTCTTCTAAAAATGTTTTATAAAATTCACTTGGAAAACCATCTGGTCCTGGGCTTTTGTTTGATGGTAAACTCTTTATTGCTGTTTCTTTAATTGTTATTGGTCGGTTTAAGTTTTCGATATCTTCTTGACTCAATGTAGGGAGGTTGTATGTGTCTAGGAAGTTGTCAATTTCTTCTAGGTCTTCCATTTTGTTGGAGTACAGTTTTTCAAAATAGTTTCTGACTATCTTCTGCATTTCCATACTGTTGGTGATGATATCCCCTTTTTCATCTCTTATTTTTGGGTTGCTTCTCTCTTTCTTTTGGTCAGATTGGCCAATGGTTTATCTATCTTGTTTATTTTTTCAAGAAACCAGCTTTTAGCACCCAAGTGGACATACTACAATAACAACAATACAAAATTTGTTGAAAAATCTTTTCCATTACTTTTTGCTTGTTTGTTTTAGTATGCATAAAAAAGATGATAGAACATTTTGTTTCTTTTAGTTCCCTTATTGAGAATTCATAAGCATGGTCTTCAGTTCATAGTTGTATTCTAGCTCCAGCTACATCTATCAGCTTCTATTACACCTTGAGCGCCTTTCGCTTTTCAGGGTTCCAGTTTTCTTATCTATAAAACATAAATACTAGCAATAATTGATTTGTGGCAAAGCTTCATAAAAGAAAACCGATAAAGTCTAAATTAGAAGCCAAGCATGGTGGTGCATGCTTGTAATCCCAATACTTAGGAGGCCGAGACAGGTGTATCTCAGGATCGAGGCCAGCCTTAGCAAATTAGCAAAACACTGTTTAAAAATAAAAAATAAATAAATAAATAAATAAAACAGGACTGAGGGTGTAGCTTGCAGATAGGGCTTGGAGTATAGCTCAGAGGCTCAGAAGTAGAATCCCCCTGGATTCAAATCCCAGTACAAAAACAACAACAACAAAAAATTCCTATTAATGAGTCTAGCTAAAAGGAGATTTTTTTTTTGTCTTTATGTTTCTTTTTTTTAATTTTTTTTTTTTTTTTTGCGGTACTGGGGATTGAACTCAGGGGCACTCTACCTCCGAGCTACACCCCCAGCCCTATTTTTTATTCTTTATTTTGAAACCGGGTCTCGCTAAGTTGTGGAGTGCCTCACTAGGTAGCTGAGGCTGGCCGCGAACCCGGATCCTCCGGTCTCAGCCTCCCGAATGCTGGGATTACAAGCGTGCACCACCACGACCGGCTTTTATTTTTCTTTTGGTTTAAGAAAGTAGAGAAGGAGGAATAAGAGGAGGGACCATGCAGAAGAGAACAATCCTGAATTTATATCTAAAAAACAAATGAACATTAGTCCCAACCTTTTTTCTTTTTTTAGTATGCAGAGAATACCTGAAAACATTCCTTCTTCTCATTATGATATACCATATTCAAATGAATTTTCAGGGATATCCAAGAATCATTTAGTCATGTGGAAGTTCTCAAGTACTTAAATCTTATTAAAAATCATTTGACTATTCAGATCTTGTCTCTCTAGTGAGCTTTGTTTCTGTCTTTTCACAATTGAAGGCCTTTAAATTTATCTTCTCAAGGCTTTAAGAATGAGGTGATCTTATTACTTTAGCTTAATGGAGCTGAAACAACCAAGTAAGTAAGAGGGTTAATTAATTTGTTTAGGATACAAGTTTTATTTTTGAATGGAGTATAAGGGAAATAAGAAGGAAAGGCAAAACTGCTTAATCAGCGTGGGGCACTTTTAAGAGCACTAACTAATTAGCTTATAAACCTGTTATGGCTTTGTTAGTTTGTAGAGGTCTCTAAACCCAGTTGTAGAGTTAATGAGCCTTAATTGTATGCCTGAAACCATAATTTGTAGTCAGTGATTGACTGGAAACATGTACTTATATGTGCATACATTCTGATCTTTTATTATATGAGATCTGCTCTTTTACTTTTTGAATTTATATTTTACATCACATGGATCTTGAAATTTCTTCTTCAGAATTTATGAGTGTTGTTATATAAATTTTGTAAATTATTATAGGAGGTAATCTCAGTGAGATACTTAGAAAATTAGAAAACCAAATAAAATGTATTCAATGTATATTTAAGAAGCACACTGAATTATTTTAATTATATTTTTTATAGTATCTTAATGTTCAATGTCTTCTCTATGATAAGGTAAAAAAAAAACTGGAAGAGTTCATTACTCCACTGATATATCTGAGCAACAGTAATAGCACAATCAGACATTAAGTGCAACTTGATATATTGCAATATGAAGTATACAACATCACCAGTGAAAGATTCTTGACAAAAAAAAAAAAAAAAAGTTTAAATTGAATCGAACCAATCTTTTGGATCTAACTTCAAGTTGACATTAAATACAAAGAAAAAAAAAAGAACATGTTAAAAAAAAAAAACAGGAGAAATAAATCAGACAAATTCAGAAGGTGGAAGATTCTGAAAGACAATTGATTGTTCTCTTCAGTAAGTTGGTGTCATGAAAAGAGTCAGTTACTGTTTTTATCAAAGGAACTTACAGGATGAAACAGTCAAATATATTGTGGCAGGTACTGATTTGAGACAAACCAACTCAAAAAGATATTTTGGGAAAATCGGGAGAAATAATAATATGCACCAGAAGTTAGATGATGTTAAATAATGTTTTTGCTTTATTTTTATTCTGATTAAATTATAATAGAATACCTTTATTTTTGGAAAATTACTGATGTATTTTTCAGGAGATACCATCGAGTTATATTAAAATATTATAACAAGCCATGCATGATGGTACATCTCTAAATCTCAGTACTTGGGAGGCTGAAACAGGAGGATTGCAGGTTTGAGACCAGCCTCAACAACTTAGCCAGGCTCTCAGAAACCTAGGGGGACCCTGTTTCAAAACAAAAACAAAAAAGGAATGGGGGTATTGCTTAGAGATAGAATGCCCCTGGATTCAACCTCCAGTACCACAAAAATAATTAGAACAAAATAGAAAATAGATCAAGTACATATGAAATATAGTGATGATTGTTAGAAAATGGTGATGGGAATTCAGGCGCCATCATATTTTTTCTATACTTCTGTGTGTTTGAATGTTTTAATAAAAGGTACTATAAAGGAAAAGTCTACTTTATTATGAATTAAATAGAAAAAATGATTTTATTCAACTATTTAGCTTTCAAATGTTCACTAACTATCCACCTTCCATGTGCTTTGTTCCGCGGAGGGAGTTTAGGGAGCTGGTTTCCTTTACCCCTGCTCTCTTGGAACATACAATGTGTAGGGAATAAGAATACATGTGAGATGTGATAAATATGTGTAGTAATTTGACATAATGCAGCCTGAGAGAAAATGAAGTATTCGAAGAAGTACCTTTAAAAGGGGACCTTGAAGGCAGATAAAAAGCAGTGTGTGGTGAGCAGCAGTAATAGCATAATCAGACATTAAGAGCATGGCCTCACAACTTCTAGGATGACCTCTGGCTTGGAAAAAAAATAGTAGCATCAACACAGTGGAGTTTTACACAAACTATGAAGAAGAACAAAATTATGCCATTTGTGGGAAAATGGATGGCACTGGAGAGCATCATGCTAAGTGAGTTCAGCCAGACTCATAAAATCAAGGGATACTTGTTTTCTCTCATAAGTGGAAACTATAGAGAGAAGAGGAAACAAAAGAGACTTCATAAAAATGAGGAGAGACACCAGTGGAGTACTGGAAGGGGGTTGGCGGAGAGAAGATTGGAGGGGAAAAAGGAGGCTAGTAGAAGGAAACAGATCAAAAACTACTATGTTCTTATATAATTTATCATGTATGGGGAAGCATGTATGGGGAAGGAGACAGGAAGACAGGATAGGGAGGATAAAACACCAAGAGATGTTGTGTGCATATTACTCTGAATCTCATTATGACATATAATTATGATGCACCAATAAAAATTCTAAAAATAAAAAAAGGTGTAACATAGTGGGAAAGGAAGGGAATAAAAGAGAGGTAAAAGAGATAAAGTTGGAACATTAGACAGAAGGTAAAAAGTTCTTATAGGTTAACATTAGGGTTTGGGCTTTTATTTATTTATTTATTTATTTATTTATTTATTTATTTATTTATTGCGATACTGGGGATTGAACTCAGGGGTATTCTACCTCCGAGCTATACCCCCAGCCCTATTTTTTATTCTTTATTTGGAAACCGAGTCTCACTAAGTTGCGGAGTGCCTCACTAGTAGCTGAGGCTGGCCGCGAACCCGGATCCTCCTGTCTCATCCTCCCGAATGCTGGGATTACAAGCGTACAACACCACGCCAGGCTTTGGGCTCTTATTCTGAGCAAAGTAGGAAGCTACTGAGTGGGTTTACATAGAATTAAATGATTAATTATTTGGGAAGCTTTACTCTTGCTGAAATAAAAATAAATAATTGGGATAAAGATTGTCAGATTGACTTTGAGGAAACAGTTATTAGGAGGATGCTGTAAATATCAGAATAAGATATGATGGTGTTTCAGGAAACAGAAAGGAAAACTGCTACTATGGTACATGACTCTGGGAACTTAGCCTTGAAGTGCCTTTTTGAAAATGTTCTTTGTCCTTTCTGGTCAGGCAGGACATCCTGAGCTCAGATCAGGACCCACCTGGTCCCTGAGACCTGATTCTCCCTTTCAGAACTCCCTTCCATCTTTTTGCTCCTCCACATGCATAGTGCTGAACAGATTTTGTAACAAGCTTAAACCTGTGAGATTGTCCAAAGGTCCACTGACAGGCCACAATTTCAGGAGGACAGCCTTGTGAATAGGTGAGTAGCAATTTCCAATATTTACTTTCAGGATCATATGAGATTAGATTCCAAGATAATGTTGCCATACTAATTTGGAATGATGCTTATGGACAAGTTCAGGTGCCTGGGACACCAATAGTCCACTACTGACCATTAGGTTTATTGAATGCCTGTGAACCATTTATTTAGCTTTTATTTATGTAAGTTCCTACCTCAATGGCTCTATGACAGAGTCTCTCGATGTTAGCATTGTGGACATTTCAAGCTGGATAATTTTTGTTGAGGAGTGCATTTTGTGCACTATAGAAGAATTGCCAGCATCCTTGCATTCTTGACTTATACTGTCTAGATACCAATAGCAAACTTACTGTCCTTTCCTCCTTGGCCACATTGCGGGGACCGAAAATGTCTAGATACTGCAGATATCTCCTGGATGCCTAAATCAGCCCTAGTTGGGAACCATTGGTCTACAGCATCTTGACTGATGTAGTAACAAGGATCCTTCACCCTCCGCCCCCACTCAGTCATGGAACTGAGAACTATTGCTCTACCTCTTATGCAGGATCAGGCCATAAAACCCAGTCCTTGGATACGACACATCTTTTTCATCCAACCATTTTCAACACTGTTTCTCTAGTATTACAATGAATCCCATACTCAATTTGGTAACATTGCCAGTTATAACCCATTTCAAATTAGGGGCAGACACTCCTTCTGGTATGAATGGTCAACTACTCTCATTCTGTCTATATATGCTTTGCATACTGTCCCCACACAGGTGTCTATGCGAGAAGGGAAGAGGTACAATTGATATTGAAAGATATCACATTATAGAAATATAGAAATGTATTGAAGTGAATTGTTGAAAGATAGTTTTTTTTATTGTAATAATTCGTGCTTTGTATATATACATTTTTGTTAGGTACAAATTGATATAGACAAATGTGCACACATTTCTCATCTGACCCTTTCCCCAATTCCCACCCCGCTCCCTCGCCCTCCCTCCCTCTCAAGTTCAGTTCAGTGAGTGATCTTGATATAAATGTGTAAGTATATCATGTGCCTTAGGATGCTTTCCCCCCCCACCCCCCGTCCAATCCCTTCAGTTAAAACAACTTCTTTGCTTATCGAGGATCTCACCTTTTCATCTGGAGACCCTCTTATGCCCCATCTTCTCCCTAGCATCCAATAGCTTTAAACATGTTAATTGTAGCTGGGCTTGGTGGCATGCTCCTGTAATCCCAGTATTTGGAAGTCTGGTTAAAATAGGAGGATAGAAAATTTGAGGCCAATCTCAGCAACTTAGTGAGACCATGTTTCAAAGTAAAAAAGGCTAGTGATGTAAATCAGAGGTAAAATACCCTTGACTTCAAAATGTAGTACCAAAGAAAAAAATGTTAATTAGCATAAAAATGAATAGCTCACATTTTCTACAAATTCTTAATAAAGCTTGCATTTGTGGAATAGAGTAACATTAATCAAGTACAGTAATAATCTTTGAAAAATCACTGGAAGTCATACTTTGGGAAGCAGAGCAAATTACCTGATGTTGGTATTATTAGTAATAATGTAAACAGTATTAAATATGTGGTGTGAAATAATTTCAGAGGGAAAGAAGACGCAAATCATTTCAATACTAAATATTCTCTCACAGAGACAGATAAGACATTAACTATAATGATGCATTTGCTAATAAAGGAAGTAAAAGAAATGATTCCTGGACCTGAACAGAAAGATATGGTACCTCATTTATAATAATGTTGACATGAATTGAGAAAATTAGAAAATATGCAAAAATATTTTCTTTACTCATTTTTTCTCAATCTCCATAGATAATTCATACTTATCACAATTCGATTGATATATATATATATCAAAAATTATATATAATGTATATTATATATAATATATAGGTATATATAAAATTATATATATAAATGATGTATATCTCTATATATTTTGGTACTGGGGATTGAAACCAGGGGCATTCAACCTACAACGTATGTCCCTAGCCCTATTTTTTTATTCTTTATTTTGAAACAGGGTCTCAGTAAGTTGCAGAGGGCTTCACTAATTAGCTGAGGCTGTCTGCGAACCTGAGATCCTCCTTTCTCAGCCTCCCAAGCACTGGAATTACAAGCATGTGCCATCATGCCCAGCTGATGAATAAATTTTAATTTAAATTGTTTACACAAAAATAGGGACCCCACAGTTTGTTACACTCAGAAGTCAGGTAGGTAGAAAAAATGTTTTTGGAAGATTTTTAGAAGTAGAATCTCGGACTTGCTGATGTATTGAAGAGAGGAAGAGGAAGAGGTAAATAAATATGTCTTTCAAGTTTCTAAAATCATTAGATAGATAAAAAAGGGTTTTATTGTTTCTCTACAACTTTATATTTTCAGTATTGTCTAATAGCTTTGTTTGAATGGATGTGCTTTCTGAATTTTAAAAAATGTAATGCCATTCAGATAGTAATTTATTTCTATACTAACATTTTGAATATATGTCCATATTGCCATCTATTCTGAAAAAAGAACAAAAATCAGTAGTACTTTTTTCTGTTTTTCTTTCAAATTGAAAATACTGTAAAGTCTGCTAATTTCTTGCATGAATGAGTGGATTGTATAAATAGTCCAAAATAGCTCAAATCATAAAGTTTTCAAAAATGTGCTAAATCAATGTAGAGCAATTCAGACAACTGAACTATAAAAATGAAGTGTTGTGCAGTCTTGATTTTATTTGAGCAGTACAGTGCATTGATTGACATTTGAAAAAAAATGCTGTATTCAATACTTATTCTCCTGAGAGGACATGAAATAGCCACAAATTCAATAACACACATCTACACATAACTGAAATATTGCCTCAAGTTTATCCTCATAAGTTTTTCATTTTGATTTTAGGTTGATTTGATGATTGGTGGGATTCTGTATTTTCATAATGTGCAATATCATTTTCAATATGAATGCACTTTTAGTTGCTATCTTCAGAATTTTCCAACATTGCAAAAATACTTAAAAATAATTTACAATTTCTTAATTAGTTTTTAGGTAATGGGAACATAAAAAGTATCCTCTATCAATTCCCTGTGCCTCATTTATTTATTATTTACTTATTTATTATATATTTTTGATACTAGGGATTGAACCAAGTGGCATTCTACCTCTAAACTACACCCCCCAGCCTTTTTTTATTTTTTTGTTTTGAAACAGGGTTTTGCTGAGTTGGTGTATCTATTATTGAAGCCCCTCTGCATACCTGATTACAGGGGTGGAAGTCTAAAAGTCATTTTTCTTCTTATAACCAGCTAGTTACATTTGAGATTCTTTTCTGTGCTTTATATCATTTTTCAGCTGGTGATGCGTGGCTTTGGAGGAGATTTCACTGCTTTCCACTTCAGAACTACTACCTTGGGTATCCTTCCATTTTTTTGTGTGAGAACAGCAAAAACAATGATTTCATAAGAGCTTGTCATCTGCCAGGTTTTATTTTAAGCATCTGGTAAACATTATCTCCTTTAATTTTACAAAAATCCTATGAAGCAGTACATTAATTTATTAATGAAGTTTATACATGAAACAGCAGGTGCTTGTCAAGACTATATAACTCGCCCAAAGTCACAAAGCCAGAAATAGAATGCTCCAAACTTCACATTCTGGTCTTTGTGATCCTAAATAGATATGCTCCCTATTATTCCCAGACTTTTTGTGTGAGCATTAGTTCATCAGGGAATGAGGGAGAAAACACTACTTGGGTGGATTTTATTTTTCCTCAACCTTGAGAGATGAGCAATGGCAATTTCTTAAATTCTAAGGACACAAAATACCCTGGAACATCCATTTATATATATATAGTTTATTTAGATAGTATAATTTATGAATATTAATGGATATATACAATTTTGGGGTGGTGTTAGAGATTGTATCCAAAGATATTCTACCTCTGAGCTACACCTCAACCCTCCTTTATTTTTTATTTTGAAAAATGGTCTAGCTGAATTGCTGAGACTAGACTTGAACCTGATCCTCCTGTTGAGTCTCCCAAGTACTGGGATTACAGGCATACAACACTGCATTGTGAGATACAATTTAATATTGAAAGAAATAGTGATGAGGAAAAATGAACAAGGAAAAGATAGAGCTTAATATTTTTCATGCCACATTTTTACTACATTCCATAAAAATTTATAATCAGTTATGGTGTTAAAAATGCTCAATTTCATCTGAAAACTTGAAGTTATTAAAGATAAGAAATGACAATTCCCTCTATATAATTAATTTATAGCCAATATTTTACCTCATTACTGATATAATAATTTTCCCCAGAGCTATAATATTATTTGACAAAATATACTTCCTTAAACCAGACCATTTTCTAAGACATATTTTCTACTCTAGAGCTTTTTAAGAAATTTATTCAAACTTTATATTTTGTTATGGTGGGGTAGGCTTTTAAAATGTGCTGACTATTGAAATGGCATGTGTGAAAAGACAGAACTATTATTATATTTAAAATTATTGTCTGAAAAATGTAAGATAAGAAACATTTTGAACATTGATACAAGGCTGACATCTAAAAATAGGTAATAAAATCAGAGTTTATTAAAATAAATGACAAATTTTATATACACAAAAGTCATCCATTAAAGAAAAATAAATCATTTCTAAATAGATATTGATTAGAGTAGGAAGCATAAAACTGCATTTAAATAAGGGTCGGAATGAAACTATAACAGAAAATAGACCTGACATGGAGAGATGATAGACAGATGGGAGGCATAATGAAATATAAATGGAATACAATGGAGCAGAAAAATGAAATGTTGAAAACATATGTAATGATTAAGAATAGGAAAGCTTGTAATAAAGTAAGAATGAGTTCTGAAAAAGGGTGCCTTAAAAGGAGGGATTAGTGGCTTTCAACTAGATGGGAAATAGATAAATCAATCAAAGAGAATATGGGATTAATGACTCTGTGCAAACAAAGCTGACGACAAGGTAAATCATGGGTGTTGATCATGATATTCAGATCTGTCAAACTCCAACCTGGTTGGTGACTCAGGTGCTGTGTATAGGCAATATATCACAGTGGACTTGGATTACAAAAGACAATGCTGAAGAGAATTCTATGTAGGAGCATATGTGACTTTTTTCTTTTCTTTGCATATTATTTTAATTGTTTTTTATTGGTGCATTGTAATCATACATCTTAATGAGGTATAGGATGGTAGAGGCGTACATGCACACATCATTTAGCCCTTTCTCAATTCCTACCCCCCCCATTCCCTCACTTCGTCCCTCCTTCTTGTGATTGAATTTGATATGTTTGTGAACTTATAACATGTGCATTAGGGTGTTTCCCTCCCCTCCTCATCTCCCTCAGTTAGGTCACCTTCTTTACTCATCCCAGGTTTCTCCTTCTTTGTCAAGTCCCTCCTGTGTACCATTTCCTCCCTAGCTTCTACATATTAGAGAGAACATCCAACTTTTTCCTTCTTCTGACTGACTAATCTCACATATAATGTTCTCCAATTCCATCCATTTTCCTGCAAATGACATGATTTTGTTCTTCTTTATGTCTGAGTAAAATTCTATTGTGTACATATCCTATACTTTTATAATCCATTTGTCTGTTGATGAACATTTTCGTTAGTTCCATAGTTTGGCAATTCTGATTGTGCAGTTATAAACATAGATATGAATGCATTCTTATGGTAGTTTGGATTCCATTTTTTTTTTTTGGTAGATATCAAGAGGTGGTATTGCTAGGTCATACGGTAGGTTCATTCCCATTCATCTGAGGATCCTCCATACTGTTTTCCAAAGTGGCACTAATTTGCAATCCCACCAACAATGTATTAGAGTTCCCACTTCTCCACATCCTTGCCAGTATGTTTTGTTGTTTGTGTTTTTAATGATTGCCATTCTAATTTGGATTAGGAGAAATCTCAAGGTAGTTTTGATTTGCATCTCTAATTGTTGAACATTTTTTCATACATTTATTGACCATTTGTATTTCTTCTTTTGTGTAGTGTCTACTTAGTTCACTTGCCCATTTTTGATTAGGTTATTTGTTTTCTTAGTGATGAGTTTCTTGAGTTCTCTGTGTATTAGAGATATTTGTCAGTACTTTCTCACCCTGCACTAAAGTCAATTCAAGATGGATCAAAGATATGCAAATTAGACCAGAGACCTTGCAGATACTTTACCAGGGCAGAGGTCCAATATTTCAACACATTAGCATAGGTAAAAACTTTCTCAACAAGACCCTAAAGGCACAAGAAATTAAAAGGAGGATACTTATTTGGGATTGTATTAAAATAAAAAACTTCTGTGCAGCAAAGTAAACTAGCAAGAGCCTCAACAGAGAACCCACAGAATAGGAGAAAAATTTTGCCATCTACACCCCTGAAGGAGGACTAATACCTGGAATATACAGAGAACTCAAGAAACTCACTGCTACAAAACAAATAATATAATAAAATGAGCAATTGATTTTTATTTTTTTTTATTTTTTTTTTTAATTTTTATTGTAGTAATTCGTGCACTATAGCATACATCTTTGTTAAGTACAAATTGTTAACAACATATTTGCACACAATTCTCATTTGACCCCTTCCCCGATTCCCTCCCCATTCCCTCCCCATTCCCTCCCCCTCCCTCCCCCTAAGGTTCACTTCAATCAGTGACCTTGATATGATTGTGTAGGTACATCATGTGCTTTAGGGTGTCCCTCTTCCCCAAGCATCCACTATAATTAAATCAACTTCTTTGCTTATCGAGGATCTCTCTTTTTCATCTGGAGACCCTCCTATGTCCCATCTTCTCCCTAGCATCCACATATTAGGGAGAACATATGCCTCTTAATCCTTTGTGACTGACTAATCTCACTTAACATAATGTTTTCCAGTTGCATCCATTTCCCTGCAAAGAACATGATTTTATTCTTCTTTATGGCTGAGTAAAATTCCATTGTGTACATATCCCATAGTTTTGTTATCCATTCATCTGTGGTTGGACATCTTGGCTGCTTCCATAGTTTGGCTATTGTGAATTGAGCTGCTATAAACATAGATACGCATGCATCGGTCTGATAGTTTGGTTTCCATTCTGGTGGGTATATACCCAGTAGTGGTATTGCTGGGTCATATTGTAGGTTCACTCCCATTCATCTGAGGATCCTCCATACTGTTTTCCACAGTGGTTGCACAAGTTTGCAATCCCACCAACAATGTATTAGGGTTCCCACTTCTCCACACTCTCGCCAGCAGGTGTTGTTGTTCATGTTTTTTATGATTGCCATTCTGACTGGTGTTAGGTGAAATCTCAGGGTAGTTTTGATTTGCATCTCCCTGATTGCCAATGATGTG
>PVLC010008140.1:26397-59885 GCA_004027655.1 Graphiurus murinus | reverse complement strand
AAAAAAAAAAAAAAAAAAAAAAAAAAAAAAAAAAAAAAAAAAAAAAAAAAAAAAAAAAAAAAAAAAAAAAAAGAAGGACAGGCTGGGTATGGCTCAATGGTACAGCACATGCTTAGTATACACAAAGCCTGGTTTGACTGCTAGCAACACACACACACACACACACAGAGTGAGAGCAAGACCGAGAGAGAGAGAGAGAGAGAGAGAGAGAGAGACTAAGACAAAGAGAAATCATTACTACAGAGGTGACCTACAAGAAATACTAAAAGGAATCCTTCAAGCTGAAATGAAGAACCCTAGATACAAATTCAAACCCACATGAGGAAAATTAAAAGCACTGAAAAAGGTAACTATAAGCTAAGCATGGTGGTACACACCTGCAATGCCAGCCTCAACAATTTAGTGAGCAACTAGTGAGATCCTATTTCAAAATTTTAAAAAAGGAGCCGGGCATGGTGGTGCACGCCTATAATCCCAGTACTTAGGAGGCTAAGACTGGAGGATCCAAGTTCACAGCCAGCCTCAGTTACTTAGTGAGGCTCTCCACAACTTAGTGAGACCCTGTTTCAAAATAAAGAATAAAAAAACAGGACTGGGGGTGTAGCTTGGAGGTAGGTTCAATCCCCAGTAAACACATGCACATACATACATACATACATACACACACACACACACACAAAACTACAGGTAACTATGTAGATAAATTTGAGACAAAATAAATGTATTTTTTACTTGTTCCTTTTTCTTTTTTTGTGTGTGTGACACTGGGGATGAAACCCAGGAGCATTCTACCTCTGAGTTACACTCCCAGCCCTATTTTATTCTTTTTTTTTTTTTTTCTTTTGCGGTAGTGGAGATTGAACCCAAGGACATTCTGTCTCCGAGCTACACAGGGTCTCAAGGTCTCATTAAATTCCTGAGACTGGCTGTGAATCTGTGATCCTCTTGTCTCAGTCTCCCAAAGTACTGGGATTACACCACCACATCCAACTTGTACCTTTCTTTTCTTCTACACAATTTTTTTTTTTTTTTTTTTTGCAGTACTGGGGATTGAACTCAAGGGCGTTCTACCTCCGAGCTACACCCCCAGCCCTATTTTTTATTCTTGAAACCGGGTCTCGCTAAGTTGCTGAGTGCCTCACTAGGTAGCTGAGGCTGGCCTCGAACCCGGATCCTCCGGTCTCAGAATGCTGGGATTACAATCGTGCGCCACCACGCCCGGCTTTCTTCTACACAATTTGAAGGACAACTACATAAAGAAAAAATTGTAAGTCTATGGTGACAGGCGCCTAATGCATAAATTTGTATGACAATAGGAGAAAAAAATGGAGCTACATAGGAGGGAAGTTTTTGTATATTACTGAAATTAAGTTGGTACTAATTTGAATTAAATTACTATACTAATTAGAAGTTCTGGGGTGCCCAGTAAGAACATAACTTAAAAACATATAGTAAAAGAAATGACAAGCCGGGCATGGTGGGACACGCTTGTAATCCCAGTACTTGGGAGGCTGAGACAGGAGGATCTGGGTTCATGGCCAGCCTCAGCTACTTAGTGAGACCCTCTGCAACTTAGTGAGAACCTGTTTCAAAATAAGGAATAAAAAAATAGGACTGGGGGTGTAGCTCAGAGGTAGAATGCCCCTGGATTCAATCCCCAGTACCACCAAAAAAAAAGAAAAAAGAAATGACAAGGCAATTAAGAATGCATAGTCACAGTAGACTTCTACTTATATTTTATTTGACATCTTTTATATATAATTAGAAAAGCTATAGTGGTCATTATAGTCCAAGAAAGACATCACTAAATATCCCAATGTGTGCTAAATGTTGTCATTCATGTCTCATTGTAAACAGACTGCCCTAAGCCTACAGCTACATGCTTTCTAGTGTGATATATGCTGTCTTTTTAAAAGAGATTTTGTTTCAAGCCAAAAAATATTACATTAAGGAAAAAAAGTAAAGTATCACAACAGATAAAAGTTTTAGATCATTGTATTTTTCTTACCTTCAATATCCAACAGTGGCTGCTGACTGACAGTAAGTTTGTTTACATCACTATCAAACATCCCTATCAAAGAGGTCTTTAAAACTGCCAACAAAAGCTTCTCTTCTTGTAGTAAAATTTGCCTTTTATCTGGAGTCACATTGATATCAACACATTCTGAGGCAAAAAAGAACATACACTTATTACATTTAAATTTGCTTTTAACAATAAAAATTTATCCATCTATTATTTCATTGATTTATCCTTATCAAAAGTACTATGAAAAAATATAGTGACCAGAGCATGGCAGCACATGCCTTTAATCCCAATACTTGAGAAGCTGAAACAGGATCAAGGCCAACCTCAGCAATGTAGCGAGGTCCTTAGCAACTTAGTGAGACTCTGTTCCAAAATAGAAAATAAAATAGGGCTGGGGTATACAGCTAAGAGGTGGGATGTCCCTGGGTTCAATCTCCAGCATCAAAAATGTATATTATGGTGTTTAAATTAATAATCATAAATTAGGGCTAGAGATTTAAGTTCTGTGATAGAGCACTTGTCTAGCATGTATAAGGCGCTGGGTTCAATTCCTAGAAGGGGGGGGAGAATAAATGGTAGGATACAAAATTATTTGCTCACTCCAAAGGATATGTGGTAGCTGGGCATGGTGGCATACACTTGTAATCTCAGTACTTGGGAGGCTGAGACAGGAGGATCAAGGTTCGTGGCCAGCCTCATTTACTTAGTGAGGCTCTCAGGAACTTAGTGAGACCCTGTTTCAAAAATAAAGAATAAGCTGGGCATGGTGGCACACGCTTGTAATCTCAGTACTTGGGAGGCTGAGACCAGAGGATCTGGATTTGCGGCCAGTCTCAGCTACCTAGTGAGGACCTCCGAAATCTAGTGAGACTCTGTTTCAAAATAAAGAATATAAAATAGGGCTGGGGGTGTAGCTCAGAGGTAGAATGCCCCTGAGTTCAATCCCCAATACTGGAAAAAAAAAAAAAAGATATATGGTATGTGTATGTTTGTTTCAAGGTAAGCACATACATATTTCTAGGTGTCTAGAAAAACCAGATGAAAATAAACCAGAATTTTAACAATCACAAGAAAAATATATGAAATTATTTTCAAAACCATGAAGAACATTTTTAGTCTACTTGTTCCCTTTGTTAATATTAAAATTCATAATATCCTAATAACATGATTATTATTTCAAGTAGAAAGCAAAAGGTCTATATGAAAGTCAAAATTTATATCATCATAAATTGTGCTATTTCCAGTCAAAAACATCCTTTAGAATTTCACTTCACTCTTTTAAGTGTAAGTCTCAAATTTTATTGAAATCTCAGTGGAACTTACCTGAATCAACAGAAATGTTAAGAACAACAAATGGATACTGATGCCGATTATACATGTGGTAGACCTCATTCACAAGTCTGGAAACCTGTACAAAAAGCAAGGATGAGGAAAGAATAAATGTTCCCTTCCCCTACTATTCTAACAACATGCTATTCTAAACTATCACTAAAGAGATCCGCTTTTAGTAAGCTTCATTAAACTTACACTGTGTTATTAAGGTATGACTGAGATACTATAAATTGCCAATTTTTTTTTCTTTTGTTAGTGCTGGGGATCAAATCCAGAGGTGCTCTACCATGGAGTTACACCTGAGCCCTTTTTATTTTGAAAGAGTGTCACTAAGTTGCTGAGGCTGGTCTCAAACCTGCAATTCTCCTGGTCTCAGACTCCCAAGTACTGGGACTACAGGTGTATGAGACCAGGCACAGCGACCTTTGGCCTTTTTTTTTTTTTTTTTTTGAGGCAAGACCTTGATATATTAACCAGGCTGGCCCTGAACTCCTGGGCCCAAGTGATTCTTCTGCTAGTCTCCCAGGTAACTAGGACTACAGACACATACATCTATGCCCAGCGCGCATGCACACACATGCACAAACATATACGGATGCACCTTTGAAACTACCCCACAATCAAAATAAAAATATCCGTCACTCAAAAAGTTCCCTCATGTCCCTCAAAAAGATACTTTTTAATCATAAACTCCCAAAACTGAATCTTTTTCCAATCTAAAGATGCTCTTAAAATATTTTTAATAAAACACAAATGCAATTTAAATGTTCGGAAAGCACATTAAAACATGCTTAGAAACATATTTATATGACAATAATGAGATTATTAAATGGCATTATAAATAAAACATAAAGATTAAACTAACTATAATACAGGTTAAGAAATTTAGAAGTTGAACTACATCTGATATATACAAGTAAGTTTTAAAGAATCACAGGAGTAGGGCATGGTGGCACACACTTGTAATCCCCATACCTTGGAGGCTGAAACAGGAGGATAGCAGGTTCAAAGACAGCCTCAGTAAGTAATGAGACTCTGTTCCAAAATAAAAAATAAAAAGGGAAAGGGGCGTGGCTCAGAATGCCCCTGGGTTCAATCCCCAGTACCACCACCAAAAAAATAAAAAAATGTCATTGGAAAAAAGAAAATATTTCTGAGGCAATGCTGCTGTAGATGAAGAATTCAAAATGGAACCAGGAAAAACCCACGTAATCATAGCAGTATGATTAGTTTCAATCTGTGGCAGAGGTGAGATCTGGGCCCTTATTTTCCAGGAAAATGGGCAGAAAACACAAAAATACACATGTGGTGAGTCTATACTGAAAAGTCTATATGATTAGCAAGTGTTCTGAAATGTTTACTTTCTCCAAACAGTAAAAGTTTTTATGATAATAAACATACTGGTTATTCACATGTGCTTATATATTTATGTAGATACATATACGCAACAATTTTAAAGCCATGTTTCTGAGTAGGTCCCAAGTTCCATATAAGCTGCCTACATCACAAAAATACAGGAATAAAGAAAATAAAAACTCAGGTGCATAAGAATAAACTAATACAAAATATCTGTAGGTACCTTTGCTGGGTCGCAAGGCCGCCGATTGATGAAGAAAAACTGTCTGTCTGTTGAGCTCCGCCCAACGCCGTGTGCACAGTGTGAAACGAAGCCTGAGATACTGCCAATGGAAATATGTCAGGGCAGGTCCCAGAGTGCAAAAGCTACAACACTCAGCACAGAGCACACTCTTTTTTTTCTCCTTTTTGTGGTACTGGAGATTAAACCCAGGAGCAAGCACTCTACCACTGAGCTACCCCCAGCCCTTTTTATCTTTAATTCTGAAACAGTCATGAGGTTGCTGAGGCTGGCCTCGAATCTGTGATTCTCCTGTTTCAGCCTCCCAACACAGGGCACATTCTTAAAATTAACAGAAACAAATAGAACACCTAGTGACATGCTCATGAGTATTCCTATTTTTGTTCACATGTATCTGTGCTCCATCCTGATGACTCACAAAGAGTTCAAACACTCTGAAATGTCCTAGAGCTCTATAGGCAAAAATCCACTGGGCTCACAGCTGATGCCTCAGCCCTCTTGTCATGTCTCCTGTTAAAGCCTTGGCCTCCAAGCCAAGAGTGAGTCTCATTCCAAATGCATTCTCAAGACCTGTGCGTTGTCCCCACCCAGCTTGTCAATGGAGTCTACCCACGTGCACTCAGGGTCTTTGCCTGCATTCCCTCTCCTTTCCAAATCTGCTCAGACAGCAAACTTTTATCTACTGAGGTTTGGGGGAAGTGCTTGTTTTAATGGAGATCCACTCCAGCTATGTTTGCATTTCCATAAGAAAACAGTAACATAAAGAAATGAATCTTCATCTTTATCATTTTAGGCATAAGTCAAAAGCAAGTGGAAAAAGAAAAAGAAATAGGGATCCTTACAGGGCTGATCCTGCTTATGGAAGAAACTGTTTTCATTCACTAAAAATCAAGATGCAACCAGGCATGGTAGCATACACTTGTAACCCCACTACTTGGGAGGCTGAGACAGGAGGATCACAGGTTTTCGGCCAGCCTCAGCTACTTAGTGAGGCTCTCTGCAACTCAGTGAGACCCTGTTTCAAAATAAAAAGAGTAAAACAGGACTGGGGGTATAGCTCAGAAGTAGAATGTTCCTGGGTTCAATCCCCAGTACTGCAAACAAAAAAAAACAAAAACAAAAAATCAAGATGCTCGACTACCTTCACCAGATCCCAAAAGTCAAACAATATGCATAAAAAAAATTAAATGTTATTCTAACTAAACAGTCTTAACTGAGACTAATTCAGCATTAAACTCCCTGAAATGTACCCATTACCCAGAACATTGTTTGGATGAAGCAACTGAGTCTTTTATATCAATCCTCTTTTCAGTAGTAAAATTGTTGACAGTTTGGTTATAGATTTCCTGGCAGCAATCTACTTACTAAAACAGATTGTGCAGTGCATCAGAACAGCTCAGGCCATACTCTTCACAGACAGAGTCACTAGGGGGCAGCTGAACAAAAGGAATGAGGCTTTGCAACTGAAAGAAACAGAGTCATGGTTACTTCCTAATAAAGACAGAATGGACTAAACTTCAGAGAAGATAAAATGTGATATTTTTCCCTATCAAAACATTCACATTGCCGGGCGTGGTGGTGCACGCTTGTAATCCCAGCATTTGGGAGGCTGAAACCGGAGTTGCAGAGGGCCTCACTAAGTAGCTGAGGTTGGCCGAGAACCTGGATACTCCTGTCTCAGCCTCCCAAGTACTGGGATTACAAGTGTGTGCCACCACACCTGGCTTGTTTTTTATATGTTTATTGGTGCATTATAGTCTCACATCACAATGTAGTTCACAGTAATAGTGATATTACCTGCTTCTGCCCAAACACAGAGCTGATATTTTCCTTTATGCTGGAGCTTCCACTGGTGCATACCACAGACTGCCGTTTTCCTTGTCCAACCTGATTGGTGCAACTTACGCGGACGCCTGTTGAAATGATACAGTATGCGTGTAAGACCTGGACCATTTTGGCATACTCCTGCGTAACAAACAAAAGATTCAACATTAATCTTACATGAACCATGTGGCTCAAGTTACAACATCCAATTCAAGGCTTTCATATCACCTCAAAAACAAGGGGAAAAAGTATTGATAGAATGAACTCTGAAGGAGCACATCTCCCAGTATGATGTAAAAACCAACTTGGGCCTGGGATTCTGCTCACTGACCTTGAACTTGCAGATGCTCGGTGGCCACTGCTATAAACATCAAAAAGTACACTCCCTTTAACCTTGCAATCCCTCCCCTAAGAATCTATCCTGGATTTTCTTTTTCTTTTTAGAAATTTATCCTTATCTTGGCGCAGTGGCGCATGACTGTAACCCTAGTTACTCAAGAGGCTGAAGCAGGGGATTGCAAGTTCAAGGCCAGCCTCAGCAACTTAGCAAGACCCTATCTCAATATAAAAAAATAAAGAAAGGGCCAGGCACGGTGGCACATGACTATAATCCTAGTACTTGGAAGGCGGAGACAGGAGGATCACAGGTTCAAGGCCAACACACAGTAATGTAGCAAAACCCTGTTTCAAAATAAAAAATAAAATAGGGCTAGGTATATAGCTCAGAGGTAAGATGCCCCTGCGTTCAATACCTGGTAAGGGAGGGAGGAGGATGGTTGGTTGGTGATATAGCTCAGTGGTAGAGCACTCCTGTGTTCAATTCCCAGTACCATGGGAGAGAGAAATAGGAAAAGAAAGGTAGGAAGGAAGGAACATATTTATCCTTGCAGAAAGACTAAGAGGTAGTATGCTCCTGGGTTCAAACCCCAGTACCAAAACAAAAGGAAAAATTTTGTAATTCAAGAAAAAAGCAAATCATTCTAAAACTAAGTCTTTTTTTTCTTTCTTTCTTCTTTCCTGTTCTGTCTCTTTTCTTTCTTTGTGTGAATGCAGATTGAACCCAGGGCCTCATACATACTAGACAAGAGCTCTACCACCGAGCTACATTCCCAGCCCTTTTTTATTTTATTTTGAGGCAGAGTCCCACTAGGTTACCCAGACTGGCCTTAAATTTGTAATGTTCCTTCCTCACCCTTCCAAGTAGCTACAAAGTCTTTGATGAGCAGAAGCAAGCAAAGCACTTTAAAAATTAAAGAAAAAGAATCAACTAAAGAGTAAATATCTGTAATAAATCTTACTCACGTACTACTACCTATTTTTCATTAAACTATCAATGCTCCTAAAGAGTGGGACTGTGAATTTACCTTTTTAATATTCCTCTGAAATTCCTTATGGCGCACAGGTAATGTATGAAATAACTGCTGCACGCTGACCGATGTCCCTTTGGGTCGTGGGTAAGGGATTTTCTGGACAATCTTCCCATTGTGATCAAATACTAATCGAGCCCCAACCTTTGCAGATGCATGGCATGTAGAAATAGTCACATCGCTGTAAGAAAATGCCAGGCATGGCATGCCCAGTAAGAGACTCACAAGGGTTGAACACAGAACACTTTCTTATTTTCTTTTCTCTCCAAATTCTCTTAAAAAGATGATGATCCCAGCTGGGCGTGGTGGCGCACGCTTGTAATCCTAGCATTCGGGAGGCTGAGACCGGAGGATCCGGGTTCACAGCCAGCCTCAGCTACCTAGTGAGGCACTCCGCAACTTAGTGAGACCCTGTTTCAAAATAAAGAATAAAAAATAGGGCTGGGGGTGTAGCTTGGAGGTAGAATGCCCGAGTTCAATCCCCAGTACCGCAAAAAAAAAAAAAAAAAAAAAAAAGATGATGATCCCTCTGAGATAATCCAGAAGGTTTAAATGGGTGAGGAATCTTAAAGTATAAGGTTTGGCATCTAAAGGATAGTAAGAGTTCTATAAATCCTTTGTTTTGATAAAAACTTTGATTTTTTTTTAGGTTAAACTGAAAAACAACAAAGGATCTCAAAACTTATTCACAAGTATTTATTTCTGTTTTGTTACTACTGTTCCAGCATTTTTTTTACATGATCCCAAAGACATCATAATTCAAATGTATAAATAATTATAAAAATTTCAGAATCTGCATTATAATTAAATAAGTGCTTTTGTTAAATCTTTTCCCAAAAATTGAAAATAAACTAAAACCACTGGTACCTATAATTTATCTGTGTTGCTTTTTTTCTTTCTGTGGTGCTAGGCATGGAACCCAGGACTTCGAGCACACTAGGCAAACACTCTACTGAGCTACAACCCCATCTCTTGCATTACTGTAAAACTGAGTAACTACTGCTTTAAGATGGATACTGATAATTTTTACAACACTATTTGCTTCATTTCATTCATTCATTGCTCAAATTTCAGAAGTATTGAGCCGGGCGTGGTGGCGCATGCTTGTAATCCCAGCATTTGGGAGGCTGAGACTGGAGGATCCGGGTTCATGGCCAGCCTCAGCTGCTTAGTGAGGCCCTCCACAACTTAGTGAGACCCTGTTTCAAAATAAAGAATAAAAAATAGGGCTGGGGCTGTAGCTCAGAGGTAGAATGCCCCTGGGTTCCATCCCCAGTACCACAAAAAAAAAAAAAAAAAAAAATTTCAGAAGTATTATCACTTAGCTTGGTAGTAAGAGAAAAGAGAGTTCAGAAGTTAGAGATTGAGACCTGATAGAAAAGTATAAACAATAATGACTCTAATCACTTTTCTATTTTCAGAGGAATTTTTATAAGAAATCAAGTTAGTAGATAAAAATACTGCATCACCTTAGTGCACAAAGTGAGCTCAGCGCTTCCCCACGAAAGCCAAAAGTTTCAACCTGCATGAGGTCTGCAAACTCTTGAATCTTAGAAGTGTGATGTTTCAGAGCTGAAAAAGAGTGTAAAGTAAGGCCCAAGATGTCTCAACTGATAGAGCAATGGACATACAGAATACCTTCCAAAGTAACTGATTTTACAAAGCTGTTTTTGTATTTTCTTATACAGTGTTACTCAAAATTCTAAGACATTTGGCTCAACAACAGGATTAGAAAATTTCAACTTACCTAAGCCTTCAAAGTTTTCTTCTTCTACCCCACATCCATTGTCTGAAACTTCAATGAGATCCACCCCATAGTCTTTAAGCCTTAGATCTAAAAAGTTTAATATATTTACTTATCAAAGGCTTTTATATTGACATTTGTAACATATGATGCAAAAAAAAAATTCTTTTTTGTGATACTAGAGATTGAACTCAGGGGCCTTCTACCTCTGAGCTATACCTCTAGTCCTATTTTACTGTTTATTTTGAAACAGGGTCTTGATAGGTTGATGAGTCTAACTACTTGCTGAGGCTGTCCTCGAACCTGCAATCCTCCTGTCTCAGCCTCCCAAGTACTGGGATTACAGGCATGTGCCACAATGCCTGGCCCCAGCCTTATTTTATTTTTATTTTGAAACAGTATATCACTAAGTAGCTGAGGGCCTAACTTGCTAAAACTGGCCTGGAATCTGTGATCCTCCTCTCTCAGTCTCCCAAATACTGGGATTACAGGCATGCGCCCCCATGCCTGGCTTATATATTTTATTTTTAAAGTCCTTTTGGGCTATTTACTAAGACTAAATACTTAAAAAATTTTTTTTTCAAAAGGAGTAATTTTAACATAGTCATTAAAGAGAATAGGCTCTAGAATCAGATCTCCTGCATTGTATTTTACTAGCTTTATAATCTCAAAAAAAAAGTACTGGGCTGGGCATGGTGGTACACACTTGTAATCCCAGTACTTGGGAAGCTGAGACAGGAGGATCACAGGTTCCTGGTCAGTCTCAGTTACTTAGTGAGGCCCTCCGCAACTTAGCGAGATCCTGTTTCAAAATAAAGATAAAAAATAGGGATGCCCCTAGGTTCAATCCCCAGTACCATACACACACAAAAAAGTACTGGGTGTGGTGGTGCAAGCCTATAATCCCAGTACTTGGGAAGCTGAGGCAAAAGGATCACAGGTTTGACGCAAACCTCAGCAATATACAGAAACTCTCAGTAACCTGGTAAGACTCTGTTTCAAAAACAAAAAATAAAAAATTCTGGGGTTGTAGCTTGGAGGTAGAATGCCCCTGGGTTCAATCCTCAGTACCCCTCCCAAAAGGTAAATTAATTATGCCTTAATTTTCCTATCTGTATAACAAAGACAGTAATAACTCCTAACCATAGAGTTACTGCCTCTTAGAAGAGATATTCCACGTATAATTCTTAGCACAATGTCTGCCTGGCATGCAGTAAGAACACAGTAAAAGTTAACTACTATAATTATTCTTATTACCTAGCTAAGTACTAGGCACATAGTAAGTGCTAACTATAACTTAAAAATAATTTATTGGTATACCAACACTTGATTGTTTTATTACAGTAAATGTTTCTTAAATAAAATAACATAAAGTGATTATTTCTTGTGGCTTAAAACTTTCCTAAACTTACCAATAGTCGTGGCACCAGCATCCACACTATTTTCTACCAACTCTTTCACAGCAGTGCTGAGACTCAGTACCACCTGTCCAGAACAAATTTGATGTACTGACTTCTGATCAATAGGTTTGATGGCCTTAGCAAGTTCTGTACTAAAAAAATCAATTACAAGAAACAAAGCAGGTAATCAAATAAACCAAGTAACGATTGTGGAAAATGATTCATCTGTTATTAGTGGATCTAATCCACTCATTTGTTATATCAACATACTCACTTATTATATTCACAAATATACATGTTCTTCTATGATTCTTAAATACCTGTCAGAAAATACTCTGAGTAGATACTTCATATCCAATAGGTATTTAAAATCTAATTATACAAGGATCTATAGGGAGGAAACACGCAGGATCCCTCAAGCTACTGGTCTTTTGCAGTAATGAGACCTTCTTTCTTGAAAAGTAAAAACAAGCCGGGCGTGGTGGCGCACGCTTGTAATCCCAGCATTCGGGAGGCTAAGACCGGAGGATCCGGGTTCGCGGCTAGCCTCAGCTAACCTAGTGAGGCACTCCGCAACTTAGCGAGACCTGGTTTCAAAATAAAGAATAAAAAATAGGGCTGGGGGTGTAGCTCGGAGGTAGAATGCCTCTGAGTTCAACCCCTGGTACCGCAAAAAAAAAAAAAAAGAAAAGTAAAAACAACATTTCTCACACAACTTGAGAATGGTGGGAAACACAATGTTTACACCAAAACCATCTCAGAAACTGGGTACCAGCTGTAAGTAACTATTCCCATAGTTGCCTTTGAAACCCCAATCCAGATCCAAGCTGCTGAGTTGGCCAAGTCCTCAAGGTTCTTCCTGTACCAGCTTTCAGAATTTACAAATAATTTATCTCCAAACCTATTCTCCATGCTATGGCTAGTTTTTTGTTTTGTTTTTTGGTGGTAGTGGTACTGGGGATTGAACCCAGAGGCACTCTACCTCTGAGCTACAACCCTGGCCCAACCCTATTTTTTATTTTGAAACAGGGTCTCACTGAGTTGCAGAGGTCCTCACTAAGTTGCTGAGGCTGGTCTCAAACCTATGATCCTCCTGTCTCAGCCTCCCATATACTGGGATTACAGGTGTGCACCACCACATCCAGCTTCCCCTATATTTTAATCACAGTTAACTGTTTCCTGAATATGCCAAGCTGCTGCTGCTGCTGCTCCTCCTCCTCCTCCTCCTCCTCCTCCTCTTCTTCTTCTTCTTCTTCTTCTTTTCTGTTCCTTTTTGTGGTACTGAGGATTGAACCCAGGGGCATTCTACCTTCAGCCCTATTTTATTTTATTTTATTTTTAAGTAGGGCCTCACTAAGTTGTGGAGGGCCTCACTAAATTGCTGAGACTGGTCTCGAACTTGTGAGCCTCCTGTTTCAGCCTCCCAAATACTGGGATTGCAGGCACACACCACCACCCTGGGCTTGACAAACTCTTTAAGACACTTCATCCAATCTAAATAGGTCTAACCTGCTCCTCCTTCATCTTCTTCCAGGCTAATTCCTGCTCATCAAAAAAATGTATTCCATATTTTTATTAATCTGGCAATTTTTAGTTTAACTGATAATATGGATGTAATGGAACACAGGAGCCTCCCTCGGAGAAAAAACTTTGGCTATTTCCCACAGTAAGGCCTTCAATAAACTATCACAAAACAAAGGAATAAACAAAACTCTATTCTTCCTTTTACTTTGCATAGAATCTTAAGTTTGTTTAGAATGTGAAACGGCAGATGACCTCAAATAAAATGGATAGTAGCTCTAAAAATTTATTTAGCAACACCATAGGTTACAGGTTCATTTCAGTTATTTTGAGCTGGGGGCCGGGCACAACACTTTAATACTGCAAATTTGCGTTTATGAGTATGATGCTGAATGCAACTATGCTGGCCAAATTCAATATAGCTTTGACAGCCAGAAATCAAATACTCAAATGAGATATAGGGACAATGTATTAAAAAACGAAATAAAATAAAACCTGCTTGGCTATGCAAATTAGCCTTGAAACCAACGGAAATCAATTTAGTCTACTAGGATTTCAGGTTCCTACTTATGGTCCACCGCCTCCAGACCGAGGCTGGGGAGGGTCTCCTGGACGCCGGTCGAATCAACACCCCAAGGCGCCGACCCTCCGCACGCAGCCCGAGGACGCTTAGTGGGCGACGACCCACCGCGGACCTACTGGGGACCGGCCGGAGACGCGCAGAAGACACTGCTCCGGGCCTCTGCACCGCGGGCTCGCCACGCGACCGTGCCACCTCCGGTCTCTCCCAGGAGGTTGGAACGCCGTGGCCCTCCTATAGGGCAACTCTCAGGGAAGACCACTAGCCCCGCTCACCTCGGGCCCTCAGCTCGCTCCATAGATTCAGAACGCGACCCGCCTCCGGGTCAACCAGAGAGTTCGCGCCGCGGGTCCCACACCGGCCCCCCCTTCCCGGTCACCCATTGGCTGTTTGTAACACTGAGACCCGCCCCTTCCGGGCGGGGCGGCAAACGCTTCCCATACTTCCTTCTCGCTGATTGGCTACATCAAAGGTTGAGTCAGTGACATCAGAACGCCTGGGCCAATTACAGCGCACGGACTGCATTTTCCCGAACGCCACAGCAGGGTCAGAAAGAAGGTGGCCGTAGACCGTCGTGGCCTTGTACGGTCTCTGAGAGCTAGGGTCTATCATCCTCCACCTTCCTTCCTTTGGTTCCCGCGATGCCGATGTACCAGGTAAAGCCCTATCACGGGGGCGGCGCACCGCTACGTGTAGAGCTTCCCACCTGCATGTACCGGCTCCCCAACGTGCACGGCAGAACCCGCAGCCCCGCGCCCGACGCGGCCCACGTGCAGGTAGGAGTGCGCGGCCCTCGCCCAGTGCGCAAGCGCCCCGGCCGGTCCGCGCCCAGCCGGACTCTCCCCCAACTTGTCTAGTGCGCAGGCGTCGCAGTGCTCGCGACCCCCTGGCTCCTGGCCGGGACTGGAGGATCCCACCTTCGAGTCACTCCAACTTTTATCTATCAATAATTCTATCGAGCCAGGCGTGGTGGCGCACGCTTGTAATCCCAGCATTTGGGAGGCTGAGATCGGAAGATCCGGGTTCGCGGCCAGCCTCAGCTACCTAGTGGGACACTCCGCAACTTAGTGAGACCCTGTTTCAAAATAAAGAATAAAAAATAGGGCTGGGGGTATAGCTCGGAAGTAGAATGCCTCTGGGTTCAATCCCCAGTACCGGAAAAAAAAAAAAATCTATGGAAGCCGGGCGTGGTGGCGCACGCTTGTAATCCCTGTACTTGGGAAGTTGACGCAGGAGGCTCTCGGGTTCGTAGCCAGCCTTAGCAATTTAGACCCTCTACAACTTAGTGAGACCGTGTTTCAAAATATAAAAAATAAAATAGGGCTGAGGGTGTAGCTCAGAGGTAGAAAGTTCCTGGGTTCAATCCCCAGCACCACAAAAGGAAAGAAAAAAAAAAAAATCTATCCAAGCCGGACTTGGTGGCGCATGCCTGTAATCCCAGTACCTAGGACAGGAGAATCGCAGGTCGGAGGCCAGCCTCAGCAACTTAGCGAGACCCTATTTCAAAATTTTAAAAAGGGGCTGGGGATGTAACTCGTAGGTAGAATGCCCCTGCATTCAGTACTCAATACCTAAGTAAAGATCTCTCCATTTTTTCCTTTTTTGGGGGGTGGGGGCATCTGGCTTGAATTTTTTTATTAGGAAATTTTACTCACAAAAAAGCAAATAACACATAAATGCTCATTATAAGGAATTAGGGAACAACCCCAGGGTCACCACCACCCAGATTGATACACATTGTCAGTGCCCCACACTTCCCACCTCAAAACTTTCCTTCGAGCCGGGCGTGGTGGCGCACGCTTGTAATCCCAGCATTCGGGAGGCTGAGACCGGAGGATCCGGGTTCGCGGCCAGCCTCAGCTACCTAGTGAGGCACTCCGCAACTTAGTGAGACTCGGTTTCAAAATAAAGAATAAAAAATAGGGCTGGGGATATAGCTCGGAGGTAGAGTGCCCCTGAGTTCAATCCCCAGTACCGCAAAAAAAAAAAAAAAAAAAACTTTCCTTCGAAGTTCCTGACTTTTGATGGTAGTTATGTCTTGCTTTTTTCTATTATTTTACCAACTAAATGCATCCCTAAACAATGTATCTTGATATAATTGGAAGCATACAGTATTCTGATGTGGCCCCCTTTTGGTAGACATGATTTTTAAGAGTCAATTTTTGGGGAGCAGCAGGAACAGTTGTCTGTACGCTGTTCCACTGCAGGAGTATACCACCCTTATCCTTCAGCTGCTCCTTCCACTTGAATGAATAAAATGTTTTCCAAAATGGTTATTCCAGTTTATGCTTTCATCAACCTGGAAGAATTCCTCAATGTTTGCACTCTCCATAAAGCTGGTGGTCATAATGTAGTCATTGTAATGCAGGTATTGCAATGTAGTTTTAGTTTGAAATTTTCCAATTTCTGCCTAAGTTGAGCACCTGATTTTCATGATTCCTGGCCACTTTGATCTTTTGTAAATACCTTCTCAAGGCTTCTGCTCTTTTATCTATTGCGACTATGTATCTGAGGTTTCCAGCAGGAAAAACGTGTTGTCTTTTCTGACAGGAGATGGGTGAATAGATCTGGTTTGTAGTTGGTTTTCCCATTGCATGTTACCCTTTGCTTTGTCTTAATGGCTTTCTGCCTAGATTGGAAGGGTAACAGATATGGTTCAATGATCCTTCAACTAGAGATTGCCACGGAGACATGGACCAGTACCCCTTCAACTGTACAGTCCAAGAGAACCCAAAAGAAAACCCAGAATGGACATGTCACCTCTCATTTGAAACCAAGTTTTGTTTTTTTGAAGTCCACTGCCTAACTTCCTTTGGGCTTTGATCTGTGAACTCCTGACCTGAAAGGCACATGACTGCAGCTCTAGCCAGATGTTAACAATATGGATAGACAAATGAAATCACAGGTATCCACGGCAAACAAGGGATCAGCTGCTTCTAAATACATATGAAATACAACAAGTGGGTACTAAGTCACAGTCTAATCTCAGCAAAGAAAACCACAGGCCAACATTGGAAGAGATCAGTGAGATAAAGCATTATTCAGATCAAGAAAGCTAGATCAAGCTGTGCTGGGACTCAGAAGTTGCAGGCCACATTACTTGTGCAGTTCTTGCTTCAGACGTCATTCGGTGTGCGTTGACTGACTTTTCTAGCCAGTGGCTGATTCTTTGGCCCTGGTGGAATAGACACCCCACTGCATTTGTAGAAATGAGCAAGATTGCACACAAACAATACCCAATTACAGACTGGATAAGAGAGATCAGAAATATGGGCGTGGTGGTGTACACCTGTAATCCCAGTACTTGGGAAGCTGAGACTGGAGGATTACAGGTTGGAGGCTAGCCTCAGCAACTTAATGAATTTAGTGAAACCTGTTTCAAAATAAAATGGGGCCAGGGGTATAGTTCGAGGTAGAATGCCCCTGCATTTCACCTTCAGTACCATTAAAAAAAAAAAAAATACCACTCAGGACTGTAATTGAGTTACAGGTTATTATACATGTGGTAGTCTTACCTACCACACATCCTGCATTCAAACTTATTTCAGTCTACACCTAATTATTTAATTGGCATCTTTATTCTTCTTTGTTGTACCCACAATTAAGTGGACTTACATTTCTTTGCTATCTAATCTTAAGAGCAGCCGGCTAGGAGAGATGCAAAAGTAGTCATTAAGTTTGAGCTATGGAGTTAACAAGACCAGAAAAGAGGGTAAGGTGTTGCAGATACAGGGAACAGTATGTGTGGAGTCCTGTGACAGGAAGGAGCATGGTGTTTTAGGAACTCACAGGACAGTGTGGCTTAAGTGCAGAGCAAGGGAGAAAGCTATGTGAGGTGAGATAGCCATAGCCCAGATCATATAAGGTATTTATGAAACCATGGTAAAGAGCTTAACTTTTGCCCCAAGAGCTTAAGCAGTTAGGCTTGTCATCACAGAGAAGGTGGTGACAAAATCTGAGTTCATTTTTAGAAATCTCTATGGCTACCATCTTAAGGAATGGATTGAGGCATGTACCAGAATGGGTACTAGGTGACCAGTAAGAAAATAGGCCAGGTGAGAAAGGGTGGCCTGGCGTTGGGCAATAACAGTAGAGATATTCTTAAAAGCTAGTAGAAGCCAGATATAGTGGGGCACATCTGTAATTCCAGTACTTGGGAGGCTGAGACAGGAAGATAGCAGGTTCAAGGACAACCTCAGCAACCTCATGTGGCTCTCTGCAACTTAGTTTCAAAATAAAAAATAAAATATAGGGATGGGGTATAGCTCAGAGGTAGAATGCCTCTGGGTTCAATCTCCTACCACACACACAAAATCTTTTTTGTCTGTGTTCCCTTTTCCCATCTATTTGTATCAATTATTACATTTTCATTGCCCCTCCTCTAATTTACTCATTTAAGTATTAAAGAATTTAAGTAAAATATTGTGTGTGGGGGGGGGGGGTACTAAACAATTGAAGATGGAACCCAAGGAGCACTCTACCTCTGAGCTACACCCCCAGGACCTTTTTTATTTTGTTTTTGAAATAGGGTCTCACTCGGTTGCTGATAGTCTCACTATGTTGCTGAGGCTGTTCTCAAACCTGCAATCCTCCTATCTCAACCTCCCAAGTACTGGGATTATGGGCATGGGCCACCATGCCTTAAAAAACATAATAATTTTACCTAAAATATTTTTCTTTATATTAAGAATAAGGAATGAGTCAGAGCCATATGTGGTGGCACACACCTGTAATCCCAGTACTCGGGAGCCTGAGACAGGGAGATCACAGGTTTAAGACCAGCCTCAGCAACTTAGTGAGATCCTATATTTTATTTCATTTCAAAATAAAGAGGGCTGGGAGTGAGCTCAGAGGTCCCTGGGTTCAATCCCTAGTACCACAAAAAAAAAAAAAAAAAAAAGAACTGGGTGTGGTGGCACACCCCTATAATCTCAGTATGTGGGAGGCTGAGACAGCAGGATCATAGGTTTAAGGCCAGCCTCAGCAATTTAGCAAGACTTTCAGCAACATAGTGAGACCGTTTCAAAATGAAAAATAAAAAGGGCAAGGGGTGTAGCTTAGAGGTAGATTGCCCCTGAATTCAATCTCCAATACCACAGAAATAAGAGAAGGAAGGAAGGGGGGGAGGGAGGGAGGAGGAGGGGTAGATGGAAGACAGAAGAATCGCTTATGTCCAGGGGTTTAGGGCCAACCTGGGCACCATGCAAGGCCATGTCTCTTAAAAAACGAGAAAGGGAATAAAGAGAAAATCATGTTCATTTTTTATGCTTTTTGTTCTTAGACAAAAAGAAAACTGAAATAGGAATCAGACAATGTCAAAGGGACTTTCAGTCACAATGTTTTTTACTTGTTTTAGAGTAAAAATGGGTCTATTTGCAGGACCTATTGGACTGTGGGAAAATGAGCTGATTCGGACACCAACATGTTTTTGTTTGTTTGTTTGTTTTTGCCGTGCTGGGGAAAATGAGATGATTCTACTTGCTTCATTGTAATGTCTTTTCAAGGATGGGAGGTCTGGTGAGAAAAGTGATAAAATGTAGACCAACCACTTGGATGCTGGTTTGTTTAGGAAGCATCTGACCCCTCTCTGCAAGCCCTGGAGTCCCGTCAAGATGAGATTTTGAAACGTCTGTATGAATTGAAAGCTGCAGTTGATGGTCTCTCCAAGATGATCCACACACCAGATGCAGACTTGGATGTAACGAACATTATGCAGGCTGATGAGCCAACTACTTTAATGACCAATGCGTTGGATTTGAATTCAGTGCTGGGAAAGGTAGGTTTGTTTTGAAAGCTGAGAGACATCCGTGTACTGCATGGCTGTTTAGAGCCAGAGAGTTGTGTCAGTGTGATTTTTGCCTTGGCTTCCTAGTTCTCAAAGATGGAGCAAAGAACATGTCCTTTTTTTCCTCCTCTTAAGTGATTGGCATGGAACACGTTTGCAAGGTGAGAGTGAAGCCCAGACAAGCGCCACAGCCTCTTCTTGGCTTCTTAGACCAAGTGTAGAACAGTGAGGAGCAGTAAGCAGAGTCAAGAGCCCCAGCCTCCTTCAGTTCCAGGTCTGTACCAGCAGCTTTGGAGCACTGAAGGAGTGGGGCTCAGCTCATCTGGGTAGCTTCTCAGAGGCTCAGTAGAAGCAGCCTCAACTCTCTTTAGAGAAGCCTTGGTTGCCCAGGCACAAAAATCCTACCAATCCTTTATTTATTTATTTTTGCGGTACTGGGGATTGAACCCAGGGGCATTCTACCTCCAAGCTACATCCTATTTTTTATTCTTTATTTTGAAACAGGGTCTCACTAAGTCGAGGAGAACCTCACTAAGTAGCTGAGGCTGGCTGCAAACCCGGATCCGCCTGTCTCAGCCTCGCAAGTACTTTAGAAACACATTGCTAAAAGCCAGTTCCAGCCTCACAGTTCAAACATATTGTGCTTAAATTCAGTTTGCTATATCCAGCAACTTAGCAAGACCCTCAGCAACTTAGTGAGACCCTGTTTATCTAGAAGGTAGAATGCCCCTCCCTGGGTTCAATCCCCAGTAACCTCCTCTCCCCCCCAAAATCAATTAACTATATTAAAATAAGTCATGTCAGCCAGCCTTCACGATTGACATTTATAGACTTCAACTAATTAAAGAAATGATCCAATAAACAGAAAATGTCTGACTTGTTACAAAGTGCTATTTGAGGGTACAAAAGATTTGTCCCAAGATTTCCTACTAAATCTCTCCTCTAGAATTTGGTGATGGAATAGTACTAAAAAGACCTAAGAAATAGAGGTGGTATTACACTGGCTTGCCCAGGGCTCTGTCTTGGTATTTGTTCCCCTGCCCACTCATCCTCTGCATGAGTAGGTAAGACCTAACCAGACATCCCCAGAGCACCAGGGTCTTGTAGATGGTTCAGGAACACTCAGTCAGAACAGTAAGTTCTCAGCTTACTGGAAAGGCTTCTCAGAGCACATGGTGCTCAAGATGAGTTTCGATACCTCAGACGGCACAGCATCAAGTAACTCAATCTGTTGGAGAACTTCAGAGCATTCAGCTTAGCTTGGTGTGGACATCAGCCAGGAGTGGCAGATTGTGTGCAGAAGCCAAGGAATCTGACCATGGTTATGTACATGAATTGTATTTGTTATTAGCAGCAAAAGCATAGAAATAGGAGTTTTCTTCTAGAGAGGGTGCAAGTCTTTGCACTTTAGTCAGCACCTAGGATTGTAGGATCTCCCCTCCTCTCACTGGCAGTGGCCTTTGGAGCCAAGGCCTGGTTTCAAGGGGCTGTTCATTGAAACATCTTGAACACAGGTTGATCTAGAAACCCTATGCTGCCATGTGGTCAGTGCTAGATGTGGTAGATGGAAGAATTACACATTTTTAACAGTTTTATCTCAGAGGTAAAGGGACAAACAAGGGCCATCCCCAGTATTTTTTTTTTTTTTTTTTCGGTACTGGGGATTGAACTCAGGGGCGTTCTACCTCCAAGCTATATCCCCAAGCCCTATTTTTTATTCTTTATTTTGAAACCAAGTCTCACTAAGTTGCGGAGTGCCTCACTAGGTAGCTGAGGCTGGCCGTGAACCCGGATCCTCCAGTCTCAGCCTCCCAAATGCTGGGACCCAGTATTCTTCCTTCTCTTTCTTTCCTTCCTTTTTTTTTTTTTTTTTTTTTTTTTTGGTGTGTGTGTGTGTGTGTTACTGGGAATTGAACAGGGGCATTCTACCTGAGCTACACCCCTAGCCTTTTATTTTTTATTTGGAAACAGGGTCTGAGTTGTCGAGGATCTTGCTAAGTTGCTTTGGCAGGCTTTGAACCTGCAATCCTCCTGTCTTAGCCTCCCAAGATCCCAAGAACTGTGATTACAGGCATGGGCCACCATGGCTGGTTCCCAGTATGTTGTTTTATGAGTTTAATAGCAAAGTCCACTTTGTTTGTGGGGAGCCAGCAGTGGACATAGAGTCAGCCAAGCTCCATTTCCACTGAGCTCAGTGACCCCGGACAAGTTACTTGCCTTCCCAGTACTCAAGTTTTCCCAGCCATGAAGTACGGTCATAATAGTACTTCCTTCATGGGAGTCAAGGATTCATTTAAATAGCCATGGTTAGCCAGGCATGGTGGCACACATCTGTAATCCCAGTATTTGAGAGGCTGAGACAGGAGGATGGCAGATTTGAGAGCAGCCTAAGCAATGTAGTAAGACTCTTAGCAAGACCATTTCAAAACAAAAAAATCAAAGGGCTGGAGGTGTAGCTTGGAGATAAAATGCCCCTGGGTTCAACCTCTAGTCACACACACTACCAGCCCAGTTAAGGCCTTAGGATAGCATCTGGTATAGTTGTGCACAGATTGCTCTTATTGGCTGTGTTGTTCTGGTCTCCTCCCACCCCCAGGATTATGGAGCGCTAAAAGACATCGTGATCAACGCAAACCCGGCCTCCCCTCCTCTCTCCCTGCTTGTGCTGCACAGGCTACTCTGTGAGCGCTACAGGGTCCTGTCTACTGTGCACACACATTCATCAGTCAAGAGCGTGCCTGAGAACCTTCTCAAGTGCTTTGGGGAACAGACTAGAAAACAGCCCCGTCATGAATATCAGCTGGGCTTCACTTTAATTTGGAAGAATGGTAAGTAGAGGACTGGTTGACCTTACTGTATGTTAAGACAAGCAGCAAAGATAGGACATCCCATGGCATACAGGTCACAGCCGTTTGCCATCAGGTCAGATCCTCTCAACATCTAGAAAGCCTATGGGGTAGTTCTAGAAGCAGAGCAGAGAGGAGTCATGGCACAAGGGTGCCTCATTGTTGTGGAGGGGTGTCTCCAAGTGCGATTCACGGAGAACCCTGAACATTGGGGGAAGGGGGTCCTTTCCAGCCTGGCAGAGCAGGGGAGTAACAACTGTCAAGCCATCTGACCTTCACATTCTAAAATTTATTCCAGGGACACTGACATCCTTTTTTTCATGGCCCTCAAAGGATGGCAGGGTATCATTTATTCATTATCCCACTGGTGTTTTCTCTCTTGGTGGGTTTATACAGAGGGCAGTGAGTTCATGTTATCCATGTAGTGATATTCATGGAGTGCTGTCCTCAGTTCCACACAAGTAGGGCAGTTGTGAGGGCAGGGAGTTCCCAACCTGGGCCGTAGGACTACCAACCTGGGCCGTAGGACTCCTGATTTCCTGTCCTCAGCCTCCAGATCCTTTGGCAGCAGGGGTTGGAGTAGATGGTGTGAGGTCCTTCTAGCTTGAAAAATAATCAAAATCAAGAAGCAGAAAGGGAGCCAGGTGTGGTGGCATATGCTTGTAATTCCAGTACTTGGGAGGCTGAGACAGGAGGATCGTAAGTTCGAGGACACCTCAGCAAGTAATGAGACTCTAATCAGCCTAGTGAGACCCTGTTTCCAAGTAAGAAATAAAATCAGGCCGGGCATGGTGGCGCACGCTTGTAATCACAGCATTCGGGAGGCTGAGACCAGAGGATCCGGGTTCGCGGCCAGCCTCAGCTACCTAGTGAGGCACTCCACAACTTAGTGAGACTCGGTTTCAAAATAAAGAATAAAAAATAGGGCTGGGGGTAAAGCTCGGAGGTAGAATGCCTCTGAGTTCAACCCCCAGTACCGGGAAAAAAAAAAAATCAGACTGGGGGTATAGCTCAAAGGTAGAATGCCTCTGGGTTCAATCCCCAGTACCACATACCACAAAAAAAAAAAAAAAAAAAGGGCAGAAAAGTTACTTTGTTACTTTTTTTACAGTTTGCATGTAAATGTTCTTAAATTTTAAGCGTCTTGGAGGCCCAAGAAAAGCATTATGGTCTTAAAAATACTTCCCGCCAGCAGGCATAGTGTTGCATGCTTGTAAGCCCAGCATTTGAGAGGCTGAGACTGGAGGATCCGGGTTCTCGGCCAGCCTCAGCTACCTAGTGAGGCACTCCACAACTTAGTGAGACCCTGTTTCAAAATAAAGAATTAAAAATAAAAAAAATAGGGCTGGGGTTATAGCTCGGAGGTAGAATGCCCCTGAGTTCAATCCCCAGTACCTCAAAAGAACTTTCCCTCATTGGCAGCTAGTGATTTCTGGTAACTCCTTCCACACAGCACCAGGATTTCTCTCAGCAGCTGCTTTTCTTGTTGACACTACATGCTTTGTTTTTCCCTTTCAGTGCCCAAGACTCAGATGAAGTTCAGTGTCCAGACCATGTGCCCCATCGAAGGAGAAGGGAACATTGCACGTTTCTTGTTTTCTCTGTTTGGCCAGAAGCAGAATGCTGTAAACTTAACCCTCATAGATAGCTGGGTGGATATTGCTATTTTTCAGCTAAAAGAGGGGAGCAGTAAAGAAAAAGCAGCTGTCTTCCGCTCTATGAACTCTGCTCTGGGGAAGAGCCCATGGCTAGTGGGGACTGAGCTCACGGTGGCAGACGTCGTGCTCTGGTCTGTGCTCCAGCAGACTGACAGCTGTAACACGGTGGCAGCTCCTGCCAATGTGCAGCGATGGCTGAGATCATGTGAAAACCTGGCTCCTTTCAACGCTGCTCTCAAGCTCTTTAAGTGAATTTCAGTAACTGGTTTTAAAGGTTTCATTTTTAAGAATGGTGCTGCTTCATGCTTATTGTCAATAAAGGGACTTGTACTAGAATCAAAGTCTATTTAGGCCAATTGTCAAGTACCAATAAAAACATCATATAATTTGTAGGTTTCATTTTATTTAAAATTCAGTAAAATCTTGTGTAATACATCATGACTACAAACTGGCAGGCACTTTCTGTGATATGAAATAGGTACACCAGACTTGCCTCTGAGGAATATGTAGATTAGGGGTTGAAAGTTATAGCTATAGTAAAGGGGAAGGATCACAGGAAGAGTACAGAATAACGGCAAGAAAGATGGTACCTATGCAACACCAAGATCACTTGGAGGCAAGTTCAAAGCTTTCCAGGGGCACAGCTGTGGAATGACACTTAAGTTGAAGGTGCCAGAACAGAGAGGGTTGGAGGTAGTGCTGAACTGAACTTTCACCTCAGAGCACAGAGCCAACAGATGTTTATGAACCAAGGAACAATCAGGTCTTTCTAATAACTGGCTTTGGCAGCCCTGTGAAAGGAAGAATGACAGCTGTCTGAAAGGGAACCGCCCAGCTGGTGTGAAGGGAGGTAAGCACTTGGATTTCTGCAGTAAAAACTTCTGGAGGACTGGTCAACAAGCAGAGTTTAAAGAGAAGTAGTAACTGAAGGTGAGGCCTAAGATTTTAGTTTCAGCAACTGGATGGGCAAAAATACTTAAGCAGGAAATTTAGGATTAGAAGCTCATGGGAGAGGAAAGGGAAAGAGAACAGGTTTAATTTATAGCAGTCTTAGGTCATGAAATAGCTACTTAAGGAAAAAGTAACTGGAGGTACTTTTACATCTTTAATAATTCTTATACAGGCTTGCTAAATACACTTAAGAATCATACCATCTATACTCAACTAAAGATTGAAAAATTACATTCCAGTTCCACTTTTATATTATTGATAGAGCCTCCCTCAGGCTACACAGCTATGCCCCCACTTTGCATGTCATCCTTAACCCCTTTGTCCTGAGAAAGGAGGCTTAGCTGCTTCTTTAGTGCTTCAATTTCTTTTTCTTGTTCTATTATCTTCATCTGTAAAGTGAGATTAACCTGTACAGAGAGAGAAATATTAAGCTCCATTAAATGGCTACTTTGGGGACCAGGGATGCAGCTCAGTGGTAGAGCATGTGCCTAGCATGCCCAAGGCCCTGGGTTCAATCCCCCAAACCACAATGAACAAACATTTAATAGGCAAGCCTTGCTCTACATAGTTCCAATACACATGGATTACAGTTATTGCTGTTTAAATATCACCTGTCACCCAACTGCAGGGTTCCAGGGTCAATTGCTACAGTGTAAGAACTAACTAATACTCAATCCCTGAAACAATATGGAAGTAGGCCAAAGTAGGTTCCCATCAGGAGCCAAACATCACTTCCTTCAAAGTCTCACTACTTGGTCATTGTACATCTGCTAACGACACGTGAGCACGTTGCCTGTGTCTTCCAGTGAAGAACCCAAGTGACACTTTTTTATAAACTGGATAAATAAAAGTGGACACTGGCCAACAAAGATGAAGGTGCAAAAATGAAAAGTGATAAATGCTGGAAGCAAATATGTTATTCTAGAGTGGGCTCACTGCAGGAATGTTGACGCTCATAAAAATGCTAAGCGTGCAGCCACAGAGACAGCAGCTCACAATGCGAGAAAAGGGGTGTGATGTCCAAAGGCAGCGACCCCAGCAAAACCTACACTAAAAGCTCTGAGTTTAAAATATTCAGAGCCAAAGAAAACATGGAGAGCTGATCACAACTTAGGGTGGAATACAACAATTAGCCATGTCAAAAGATCTTGCTCTGAGTCCCATGTTGGTCGAGATGAAGGAGACAGGCACTGACCACACTGCTCCTGGAACCTGTGAATTTTCAATGTGTGTGTGTGTCTTACTGGGGATTAAACCCAGGGGCATTCTACCTCTGAGCCCCATTCTATTTTGAAAGAGACTCCCTAAGTTGCAGAGGGCCTCACTAAGTTGCTGAGGCTGGTTTCAAACCTGTGATCCTCTTGTGTTAGCCTCCCAAGTACTGGGATTATAGGCATGCACCACCATGCCTGGCTTGTTAACATTTTACGTTACAATGCATTGGCTGAACATCATTTTTTTCATTTCTGCACATACTCATAACTGTCAACATGAATATTTTAATTTTGACAAACTTTAAAGGTCACAGAACAATCATAACCTTTACCATTGATAAGACTTCCTTGGCATGTTCAAGCTTTGCATGATCATCTTTACAGTCCTACTACCATGCAAAAGAAGACTACCTGTATCTACAAACCCCAATCTGTATAGGTATGTTTAGATTAGTTATTTACAATAAAATCTTACCAGATAGGAGAAATCCTTTACCATAAATACCAAATAGCTATGGTTTCTAATAGTTATCCTAACTGAGTGTTAGAGAATCCGTTCCATATGAGGAAGTAGAAGCTTGGGTTTACACTTGGGTTTTAAGAACCACATCTTGCCGGGCGTGGTGGCGCACGCTTGTAATCCCAGCATTTGGGAGGCTGAGCCCGGAGGATCCGGGTTCACGGCCAGCCTCAGCTACCTAGTGAGGCATTCTTCAATTTAGTGAGACCCTGTTTCAAAATAAAGAATAAAAAATAGGGCTGGGGGTATAGCTTGGAGATAGAATGCTCGAGTTCAACCCACAGTACCGCAAAAAAAAAAAAAAAACCGCATCTTTTCTTGAAAAAGAGAAGAGTATTACACCTACGTATATGCCATTTAAGCTAATAAAATTTACTGTTTTACTTGAAAAGTAATAAGCCAGCCGGGCGTGGTGGCGCACGCTTGTAATCCCAGCATTCGGGAGGCTGAGACCGGAGGATCCGGGTTCGCGGCCAGCCTCAGCTACCTAGTGAGGCACTCCGCAACTTAGTGAGACTCGGTTTCAAAATAAAGAATAAAAAATAGGGCTGGGGGTGTAGCTCAAAGGTAGAACGCCTCTGAGTTCAATCCCCAGTACCGCAAAAAAAAAAAAAAAAAGAAAAGTAATAAGCCTAAATAAAACAAATCAATTACCTGATTTTTTTTCCCTTTGCATGTTAGGGATTAAACCCAGGGCCCTGTGTATGCTAAGCACACCTCTACTAGCACTGAGCCACACCTCTAGCCCAAACTATCTAATTCTTTTAAAAGTCACCACAAGCGGGTCCCAAACTAGTGCATATAAGAATCACTTCAAAGATTTGTTCAAAGTACAACTGAGCTGGGCGTGGTATCACATGCTTGTTAATCCCAGTATTTGGAAGGCTGAGACAGAAGGATTGCAGGTTTGAAGCCAGCCTCATCAACTTAGTGAGGCCATTAGCAACTCAGAGAAACCCTGTTTCCAAATAAAATAGGACTGGGGGTGTAGTTCAGAGGTAGCATGCCCCTGGATTCAATCCCCAGTACCACCAAAAAAAAAAAAAGTACAAACTGATGCCCCTTCTCCTCCCAGAATCAATCAATCAATCAATCTCTTTCTCTCAATGTGTGTGTGGGGGGGGGAGTAGAGGGCTGGCACTAGGGATCAAACCCAAGGGCATTTTACCTGCCAGCTACATTCCCAGCCTGCCTGCCTATCTATCTATCTATCTATCTATCTATCTATCTATCTATCTATAAAATGGTTCTTGCTAGGTTGCTGAGGCTGATCTTGAACCTGTGATTCTCCTGTCACAGCCTCCCAAGTACTGTGATTACAGGCATGCACCACTGTAACTGGCTAAATTTCTCTTTTAATAGGTTGGAGAATTGGAGAGGGCCTAAGAATTCTTTTTTTTAAATTGATGCATTGTAATCATACATCTTTGTTAGGTACAAGCTGATAAAAGCATACATGCACACATTTCTCATCCCCAATTCCCGACCCACTCCCTCGCCCTCCCTCCTTCTCAAGTTGTTTAGTGACTGACTTTGATATGTTCGTGAAAGTACATCATGTGCATTAGGGTGCCCCCCCCCCTCCCCCATCACCTTCCGAAAGTCAACTTCTTTGCTTGCCTAAGGTTTCTCCTTCATCATCTGGAGTCTGGAGAGGGCCTAAAAATTCTATCACATTCCCAAGGGACTTTCTCCTGCTAATCTAGAGGCCACACCCTGGAGAACTCCACACCCATGTACTGCTGTTCAAACACTGTAACTCATTTGGGAATCCTACTAAAATGCAGATTCTGACTCAGAATATTGGTGGAACTTCCAGGTAGCACTGACATGACTGGTCTGAGGACTACAATCAGTAGCAAAGCACTAAGAGAAATCTCTCGCTAGATCTTTGACTCAAGCTTTAATTAAACCTTAGAAAGTTTCTAGAGAAATAGAACAGGTGAATGCAGACTAGAGACTACTCGGCGCTGAAACACGTGTCAGGACGGAGGGAAGGAACAGGCTTCCCTGGGGCAATACCTCATCACAGGACTGAAAACCACCTTCAGGCAGCTGAACACTAAAAGCTCTATAGCAAATACAATACTATTTTGTTTCCATAAACTTTACTGGAATCTCAACTGTTCTTCATGAAACAGGATTCACAATTTAAACAAATTCTATTTTAAGCTTCCTATTTTCCCCAGAATTAAAAGAAAATGTTTACGTACATTTGCAGAAGTTTGGAAAAGTTCACTCTGCAGCAGCTGAAGAGCAGACGGTCTCTGAGATGCGTTCCTCCTAGTCAGGAGTTGGATATACTGAGCTTGTACCGGCCACTTTTTACTGAGGGATTCAGGTATCTGACCACTTCTTACACCTGTTAAAACTGCTGCTCGCTCCATGTCTGTCCCGAACGGCTGAAAAAGCTCAAGCAGGATCACACCCAAGCTGTACATATCTGACTGCAAAGGGAAAAAGGGGGATTCAAGAATGCAATACAAAGTGAGAATAAAATTTGGGGGGGGGAGAAAGTACCAGGGAATTGAACCCAGGGATATTATACCTCTGAGCTAAACTCATAACGCTTTTTTTATTTTTATTTTTTGAAACAGAGTCTAAGTTGCTGAGGGTCTCACTAAATTCCTGTGGTTGACCTCAAACTTGTGATCCTCTTGTCTCAGCCTCCCAAGTACTGGGATTATAGGTACGTGCCACCATGCCTGGCTAGAATAACACTTCTACTGCAGTGTATATCCTCTCAACCCAGAATTTCTAAAAATGAGAATTTACAGTCACTTACAAAGAAGGGAACACAAGAGGATGGCTCGTATCTCACAAAAGCAGGTTACAATGCCAAATACAGTCTCTTGTCTGCATATACTGCAAATAGGTAGTTCACCTGAGTGAGGGGTGACTGGGACTTTCACAGGCAGCCCTGCCTCTAATACTCAAAAGGGGCATCCACAGACATGCAGGGTCGATGGGCAGGGGAAGGGCAAGGATTGCTCCCTCCACCCAGAGTAGTCATAGCCCTACAACTAACTCCACCCCTGGTGACGATCCAGGCCTGACCCAGGCAGAGGAATATGGGATCACAACTGCTAGTGCTAGCATAGGGGACTGTCACCAGGTCCTACTCTGGTCTCACCTCACCCTGTCCTCATAATTAAGCATTCTTGGTAACATTTATAAACTCTGCATAAAATCTACGCTATTTTCCCTAAAAAGTTGTTTGGGTCTTTTTTATTTGTTTGTTTTTGTTTTTAACAAAGGTCTTTACTAGATAAGTCTTTAGGAGCAGCCATAGCTTTTATCTGGCATCTCTTTCCCAATCGCTAAAAAACTGAATGATTCACCAAAAAGAAGAATATTTCCTATGCTGTTCTTTTTGTTTTTGTTTTTGTGGTACTGGGGATGGAACCTGGGGGCATTCTACCTCCGAGCTACACCCCCATCCTTATTTTTTTATTCTTTATTTTGAAACAGGGTCTCACTAAGTTGCGGAGGGCCTCACTAAGGAGCTGAGGCTGGCCACGAACCCAGATCCTCCAGTCTCAGCCTCCCAAATGCTGGGATTAGAAGCATGCACCACCACTCCCGGCTTTTATGCTGTTATTTTAAAAGGATTAGTTTAACACTACTGCAAGGAACAATGGGAATCAAAACTTTACACTATCCTCCTCATTTCCTTTCAAGGGGAGTCAAATGACAGGCTTCCCTGTGGCATTTATTTAAGCTCGTAGCCAGAAGAATGAAAAGCTGGAAACAGGTTTCTGTGAATTCTAGCTTCCTGTGGTGAATGGTGACATTTTAAAGGTAAAGCTCATTTCAAAAACTACTTTTACATTCATGGATTAGGAACAGTCAAGTAGCCTAAAGGGCAAGGCAGTCAGATTCAGTTGAAAAGTGAGGGTTCTGACTAGTGCAATTTGATCAGCAGATCACCTGCAGGACTCAGTTATCTCCAAAAACACCTCTGTCATACAATTTCAGCATTTACTGTTACTTATGGTTGCAGAACATGTCAAGTAAGTGAGTAAAAAGCAATAAATACTACCTTGGCATCATACTCAGATCCTTCCAACTGCTCAGGTGAGGCGTACAGACAGGTCCCCACTCTGGAAGTATGTGTTGGTGTTCCTACAATGTAAAAAACCACATATTGAACCCTTGGGTGTTAACACTGTCAACATTAAGGAACACTTATTATGAGTGGGGCACTGTAGCTCCTAAAGGGAAGTTGCCTTTTGTCTTTATCTTAGCATCATTATAAATTTTTATGATTCTCTTTAAACACTGACATTATTGATTTTGCCTTATTAGTGCAAAACCAAAAACTTACCCTTCCCATTTCTATTGGTCCAGTCTGAATTCTTCTGTAGGATGTCTGTGCAGGCCAAGCCAAAGTCTCCTATTTTTACTTGCTGATCAGGGCCATGGAGAAAAATATTTCTAGGCTATAAGCAAACAGAACCAGTCCTTAGTTTTCTTAAAACAAATAGTGAAAATCTGTGAGTGCTAAGAGTTATCAACTCAGCTGGAACAGTGGTGTATGCCTGTAAACCCAGTACTTAGGAAGCTGAGACAGGAGGGTCACAGGTTCAAGTCTAGCCTCAGCAACTTAGTGAGACACTGTTTCAAAATGAAAAATAAAAAAAGGGCAGGAGGTAAAGCCCAGAGGTCGAACATCCCTGGGTTCAGTCCCAGCACCCCTCCAAAAAACAACTTATCAATGCAGAACCAGGCAGCCCTCTCAACATTTAAAACTTTGAGCAACAGTTCTTAAACTTGGTTGTATATTAGAATCATTAGAACTTGTTGTTTTTGGTTTTTTGTGGTACTAGGAATTGAACCAAGGGCATTCTACCTCCGAGCTATACCCCTAGGCTCTAATTTTTGTTTTGAAACTTTTTTTTTTTTGGTATTGGGGATTGAACCCAGGGCTTGTTCTACCTCCCAGCTACACCCCCCTGCCCTATTTTTTTTGAAACAGGGTCTCACTAAGTTGCAGAGGGCCTCACTAAGTTGCTGATGCTAGCCACAAACCTGTAATCCTCTCCTATCTCAGCCTCCCAAGTACTAAGATTACAGGCATATGCCATCAGCTTTAATTTTTTTTTTAGGCAGTGTCTCACTATTTTGGCTGTTTTACCCACAGCCAAACTAAGGTCCTCCTGCTTCAGCCTCCCAATTTGTTGAGATTGCAGGCATGTACCACAGTACCCAGCAACTCTGATATTTTTTAAAAAGCTCATGTCTCATATATTAGTCAGGGCTGGGAATGATTAGATCACACTATGAAGGTACATATTGGCTCAATTTAAAGAATGATCACAAAGTTAAAACACCTTCCAAATGAACTATTTCTTTATTCTTTTTTTTTTTTTTTTTTTTTTTTTTGCGGTTCTGGGGATTGAGGCATTCTACCTCCAAGCTACACTCCCAGACCTATTTTTATTCTTTATTTTGAAACAGGGTCTCACCAAGTTGCAGAGGACCTCAATATGTAGCTGAGGCTGGCCAAGAACCTGCGATCCTCCTGTCTCAGCCTCTCAATTACTGAGATTTCAAGCGTGCACCACCACATCCGGCTTATTTTTTATTCTGTATTTTGAAACAGGGCCTCACTAAGTTGCAGAGGGCCTCACTAAATAGCTATGGCTGGCAGTGAACCCAGATCCTCCCGTCTCAGCCTCCTAAGTACTGGGATTTCAAGTGTATGCCACCACACCCAGCTCAAATGGACTTCTATGTCAGTGAAAAACTGCATCTAACTGGGCTCTGGCGAACACCTGTAATCCTAGTTACTTGGGAGGCTGAAGCAGGAGGATCACAAGTTTGAGGCCAATCTGGGCAATTTATGAGGTTTATCTCAAATTAATTTTTTTTTTTTTTTTTTTTTTTTTTTTTTTTGCGGTACTGAGTATTGAACTCAGGGGCATTCTACCTCCGAGCTATACCCCCAGCCCTATTTTTTATTCTTTATTTTTGAAACAGGGTCTCACTAAATTGCAGAGGGCCTCGCTAGGTAGCTGAGGCTGGCCTCGTACCTGGATCCTCCAGTCTCAGCCTCCCAAATGCTGGAATTATAAGGGTGCACCACCATGCCCGGCCCAAATTAAAACTTAAAAAAGGGCTGGGGATGTAGCTCAGCGGTAGAATACTTGCCTAGCAGGTGGAAATGTGAGCGGCCTTGGGTTCAATCCCCAGTACTGCAAAAACAGCAGCAAAATATCCTGCATCTATACTGCGGAAAGGAAGATTCTACAAATATTTAAGGTACCTACCTGGGTTAAAAGTTGTTTTCTTACTTAAATGTAGTAATTTGTATGTTAATGTGTAAATATCCATTTTAATTCTGTTAGCTGTTTGAACCATAATTGATATAGAAAACAGAAATCTTAGGTATAAAATGACAGCTTGGATATTTATGTTACTGAGTAAAAAAGTGACATTTGGCACTATACAATCATGGAACTGAAACAGTTTGGCTCCAATATAAAAATGGATTGTGTTCACAAATACAGTTCTCAACAATTCTAGAATAGTTCTAGAACTGCACTGAAGGGATCATCATAAAGAGACTGAAGCTAACCAATTCCATACCAGCAATTTCCCCTGAACTCTAAGTCCTTGCTCTTCAGATTTTCTCATGGGAAATATAACCAAGAGGGGAAGCAGAGACCTGGTGGTTGACAGTGCCAAGTCACTGGAGGACAGCCCAGCCATCACACTGCACACTAAACTTTATGAAGCCATAATCAAAGAGGACTGCACTACAATCAAGGCACTGCTCAGAAACCACCCTGTCAACCAGCCCTTGACTATTCTGACCAACTCCACCAGCTACAGATTACATCTGAGCCAGGTACCTTCTTTTCTGCTTAATCACTTAGAAAAAAAGGCAGAGTCGGGTGTGGTGGCGTATGCTTGTAATCCCAGTACTTGGGAAGCTGAGAGAGGAGGATACCAGGTTTGTGGCCAGTCTCAGCTACTTAGTGAGGTCTTCTGCATCTTAGTGAGACCTTGTTTCAAAATAAAGGATAAAAAATAGGTCTGGGAGTGTAGCTCAGAGGTAGAATGCCCCTGGGTTCCGGAAGGAAGGAAGGAAGGAAAAGGAAGGAAGGAAGGAAGGAAG
>PVLC010008140.1:0-26297 GCA_004027655.1 Graphiurus murinus | reverse complement strand
ACTCCCTAAGCTCCTCACTGCCCTCAATACACGCAGCTCGAAGACCAGCTCTAGCACATACCACTGAGGATCAGTGTGCCCCCAGGTCTGCAACACCTCCCTTCCATTCACTACAGATGAATTCATGTGAGAAAAAACTAGAACTCATTTGTCTAGAACATTAACATCACCCTCTCAAATATACCCATGTGATTCTGTCTAGGTAGTGGAATTATATTTTCCCTTCAATATATACTTTTTCATGGCTAATTTTCTATATAATGATTATTGCCTTTATAATTAATTTTTTGTTCAAAGAGAAAGCCACCAGCTGGGTGTGGTGGCACCTGCCTGTAGGGCCAGTGCACAGTAACTTCACAAGACCCTATTTCAAAAAAATAAATAAATAAAATATAAGCAGCTGGGGGTGTAGCTCAGTGGTAAAGCACCCCTGGATTCAATCCCCAGTAGCACCACCAAAAAAAAAAAAAAAAGGAAGCTACCTCTCCTTTCCTCCACCCTCTTCTCTTACCTTACAGCCATGGGGTAAAACCTCTACTTACATATATATTTTAAGAACTGGCATAAACAGTTCTGCTAATCAGACAGAACATATGCTGTGTTATCTTTGAAACCCCTGAAAATGCAGGTTTTACTGCTGATGACTTTCGCAAAGGCTTAAAAAAATACAGCACCTACTTGTCAATCGCCCTGTGAATTAATTTACTGGGTATTGGTCATTTGAAACAGGCAACAGATAAGGAAAATTGCAATGTACATACCAGAATAATACTGAACCAATGAAAACTGGTAACTTAGTGCCTTTGGAATGGCGAGCTAGCAGATACCATCTACCCAGCGCTGTAACGCATTTTGATTTCCCTGCAGCACACACAATCCATCATCCCCATTCATCTGGCTGCCGAATACCGCAAGGCACAAAGTTTGCTCTGTTTGTTAGAACATGGTGCTGACCCAGAAATAAGGTAAGCGAACTCAGCAGGCTGGCGGGGCTGGGTGAGAATGTGCCTGATTTAGAGGTTACTCATCCCAGTTATGTTTGGGCTTATTCACTCTTCATGGGCTGTGGACTACAAATTAGTATGCCTTGAATGAACCCACTTCCTTATGAGGACGAGATACTCTGAAAAAGCGGAAACAATGCAAGAATACAAATAAGTCAGTCAAATTAATGCAAACTAGCCAGGGGTGGTGGCACACACCTGTAATCTCAGTACATGGGAGGCTGAGACAGGAAGATTGTAGGTTCAAGGACAGCCTCAGCAACCTAGCAAGATCCAGTTTCTAAACAAAAAATAAAAAGGGCTAGGGGTATATCTTGGAGGTAGAATGCTTCTGGGTTCAATCCCCACTACCGAAATTAATTAGTTAATTAATTATAACAAAAATTAATTCAAACCAAGTATTAAATGCTCAATAATAAGGTTACAAACAATACATTAAGAACTGACCATGGAAGCCGGGCGTGGTGGCGCACGCTTGTAATCCCAGCATTCGGGAGGCTGAGACCAGAGGATCCGGGTTCGAGGCCAGCCTCAGCTACCCAGTGAGGCACTCCGCAACTTAGCGAGATCCGGTTTCAAAATAAAGAATAAAAAATAGGGCTGGGGGTGTAGCTCGGAGGTAGAATGCCCCTGAGTTCAATCCCTAGTACCGCCAAAAAAAAAAAAAAAAAAAAGAACTTACCATGGCCCTCAAGAAATCTAACAACCTAAATATGGAAAATAAGAAAAAACAAATAGACAATGGGTTTAGTCATTTACTACCCTCCACTAGAAGGTAAGCTTCATAAAAGAGAAGTTTATCTTGCTCACCAGTCTATTTCTAACACGTAATCCAAATGCCTAACCCTGAGCAAGTGCCCAATAAATACTATTTGAATGAATGAATCACACAGTATAAAAATAATACAACCTCTTGACCACATCCTTACCCTGCTCAGGAGAACTCACCTAATTATCTTGCTCTCAATCTCTCCCAGCACCCACACCATCCCAGCTTTGCAAGGCCTCTCAAAACCTTTCCACATGTGAGCCATCATGGACTGGTCCCATGTCCTTAGGGGTTCCTCAGAGCACCATTCCTACCCTCGAAAGCACTGTCCCTGGATGAGGCTTCTGCACCTCTCCAGATCTTTGCCCACTTCCACTATTTGCTGTTTAAGTCTGCTTCTTGTTTGTCCTACAGACTGTAAGCCCTCCAGAAGTTTCCTGCTGTTTTGCCACACCCCCACCCCAAGGCTTCACAATAATAAATCTACATGAACTGGAAATACACCCATAAACCCTGTGAGATCCTGAGAAATTACCCAGCATTACAGACTTTGAATCTTTTTTTTTTTTTAAGTACTAGGGGTTGAACTCAGGGTTGTTCTACCTCTGAGCTATACCTCAAGCCCTATTTTATTTTCATTATTTATTTATTTATTTTTGCGGTACTGGGTATTGAACTCAGGGGCATTCTACCTCCAAGCTATTACCCTAGCCCTATTTTTTATTTTTTATTTTGAAACAGGGTCTCACTAAGTTGCAGAGTGCCTCACTATGTAGCTAAGGCTGGCCGCGAACCCGGATCCTCTGGTCTCAGCCTCCTGAATGCTGGGATTACAAGCGTGCACCACCACGCCCGGCTCCTATTTTTCTTTTTCTTTTTTTTTTACTTATTTTATTTGTGTATGGTACTGGGATGGAACCCAGTGGCACTGTACCCCCAAGCTACACCTCTAGCCCTATTTTATCCTTTTTATTCTGAAACAGAGTCTCACTAAGTTGCAGATGGCCTCACGAAGTTCCTATGGCTGGCTGTGAACTTGCGATTCTCCTGTCTCAGCCTCCCCTGAGACTATAAGTGTGTCTGCCACCATGCCTGGTTTATTTTTCATTGTTTTGTTTTTTTTGAAACAGAGTTTTGCTAAGTTGCTGAGGCAGGCCTTGAACCTTTGATTCTCCTGTCTCAGCCTCCCAAGTACTGGGATCACAGGTATGCACCACCAAGCCTAGTTGAAACATTTCCTTAAAATAATTAAAGGGTATTACTTTATAAAAATGTTGCCTTCTTAAGTGTCAATTCTCCACCTGCAGCTGTTCTGTGAATCTAGTGTAACAGTGTGGTAAATACCTTCCAGGGACACGAGGGGCCTCACCACTCTTCACCTGATGCTGCTGCACTGGCCAATCACTTCTACCACATGGACAAAACCAGGCAACAGAATCCAAAGGATCCTGACAGAGATTCAGAATAATGCTGTCATGTGTCTCCGCATATTGTGTGAACATGGAGCTCAAGTTAATGCCCGGGTAGACAACGGCAACAAACATTCACCCCTCCACCTGGCCATCACATATGGGACCTATCCAGTTCTCTCCATTTTGGCCCAAAATGGTGCCCAGGTCAATGCTATTAATGAGTCCAGCATGACACCCCTGCACATGGCTGCAGATACACTGAATAAAGAGATGATGGAAACACTCATTGCATGTGGTGCGAATGTCAACTGCACTGTCTCTTCCACAGGAAACACGGCCCTGAAGCTGGCAGTGTGCACCGCATCGAGCAAGGCAGGCCGACTGCTAGCAGCCGGAGTCAGCTGCATCCGTCTGCTGCTAATTCATGGAGCTGAGGTCAACGCCCAGGATCATGAAGGTCAAACAGCTCTCCATGAGGCATGTTTTGGAGGCAGAGAAGCAATAATCAATCTCTTGCTGGAATTTGAAGCAAATGTTAACATTTTAACAAAAAATTTGGAATCACCAATTTACATGTACCTTCAGCGCAGCTCCAACATCAGAGATGCAACACTTCTTGCCAGGCTGCTTCACCACACATACCCTTTGAGACTGACCAACAAGCAAGGAATTCTACCTGCAGGAATCATGCTACCAGAATTCCACCTCTTAAGGGAAACCCTAATAACCTTATCTCAAAAACCTTTATCCCTAGAGGACATCTGTAAAAGAAACATCAGAAATATTTATGGTGAAAAGTATAAACAACTATTGAAGCAACTTCTCCCAGTGAAGATATGGAACTCTGTATACTGCTGTTATGACTTAGCTTACCTTTTGAAGTAAGACCTCCAACTTCCTCAGTGCCAAGAATTTCAGCAACTCAAAATGGTGTATTCTGGCTAGACCTACATGTACCAGAAAATACTTAACCTGACATCTTTCTATCCCAACTTACAAACTATTGGTTCTTAAATCTTTTTCAAAAAATAAAGTGATTTGCACATTAACTCAAGTTCCTTAATAATCTTTTCTTTTCTTTTTTTTTTTTGTATTAGTGATTGAAGCCAGGAGCATTCTTACCAGCAAGCTACTTCCCCCACCCTATTTTTCATTTTTATTGTGAAACAGGGTCTCTCTAGGTTGATGAATCTCACTACTTGCTGAGGCTGTCCTTGAACCTGCGTTCCTTCTGTCTCAGCCTTCTGAGTACCAGGATTACAACATGCGCCACCACACCCCACTACGGCTACATTTTTGACAATACCAGACTTTCCATCACCAATTGTATTCCAGTACATTTACTACCTAAAAACAGTGCTCATGCTCTATCGAGAATTTTCAAATGCCCCCAAATTACTGCTTTTAAATTCAACCTAAGGGTTTCTTGTTTTGGACCCATGAAACGATGATGCCCTCCTGAGTAAATGAAGGAGAGTCCATCATGTCACTGAACTCAGCCTGCATCGAGTCACCCCTCCCAAGAAGCCTCGACTACTTTCAAGGATTCAGCTGCCCCACTTACCTTCAAGTCTCTGTGCACAATTCCCATGTTATGTATGTGGAATACGCCTTCTACCAATTCTTGAAAAATTTTTGTTGCAACACTAGCCATAACATAAGGACCTGGAAGTAAAAAAAAAAAAAAAAAGTCATTTCTCTATTTTTTATGTATTTATTTATCTGCATGGTACTGGTAGAGATTAAACTAAGGCATTCTGCCTCGGTGCTATACCCCCAGCCCTTTTTTATTTATTTTTTTGTTTTGAAACAGGGTCTCAGTAGGTTTCTGAGGGCCTCACTAAGTTTCTCAGGCTGGCCTCAAACCTGTGATCCTCCAGTCTCAGCCTCCCAAGTACTGGAATTACAGGTATGAGCCACCACACCCAGCTTCATTTCTCTATTTTTAAATGCATTAGAGTCTAAATGTTAATGCAGTTCTAAATTAACTTTGGACACTTAGGGAACACTCTAGAGAACATTCAAAGTCAACAGAGGAAGGCCTCCTCGGCTTGCAAAGAAATCATCATGAACTAGCACCCAATGATTGGTAGACTGTGTCACCTTAAATAAAGAACATAATTTCACCCAGAGGCTCTCAATTACTTTTTAGACAATTCTCTGGTATTAGGTAGCTAGACTAGACATAGTTTAAGTTCCTTTCAATCATTGACATCTTGGGACCTAATGCTATTTAATTTAGCAGTCTACTCAATAGTGGATTAAAGACATTATTACAAATAATGGAATAAGAAAAAAAGATAAATTATGCTTGGTTAAGGGGTAAGTTTCTATCATCAGAAAGACTTACTAAGACTGTCTCATTTCCCAAAAGTGACTTATAAATGAAATATATGGCAGGGGAAAAAAAGTGAACTAATTTAGTTATTAATATGATGAAAATAAATGAATTTACATAATGGAGAGGTTTTATAGGGCTGAAACAAATTTTTTTTTTTTTTTTTTGCGGTACTGGGGATTGAACTCAGGGGCATTCTACCTCCGAGCTACACCCCCAGCCCTATTTTTTATTCTTTATTTTGAAACCGGGTCTCGCTAAGTTGTGGAATTTCTCACTAGGTAGCTGAGGCTGGCCAAGAACCCGGATCCTCCGGTCTCAGCCTCCTGAATGCTGGGATTACAAGCATGCGCCACTACACCCAGCTTGAAACAAAAATTGATAAAGGAAAAAAAAAATCCTGGAGCTTTCCTGCCCACTAAGTTTACTAATATCACAATTAGAGTTTAATAGTTCAGTCATTGTTAATCAAAAACACATTGTTTAAGCCTGGTGTGGTGGTGCATGCTTGTAATCCCAGTACTTGGGAGGCTGAGACTGGAAGATCCAGGTTCTCAGCCAGCCTCAGCTACTTAGTGAGGCCCTCCACAACTTAGTGAGACCCTGTTTCAAAATAAAAAATAAAAAATAGGACTAGAGGTGTAGCTCGGAGAGGTGTAGCCCTGGGTTCAATCCCCAGTACCACAAAAAGAACACTGCATGCTCTCTTCTTGAATAAGTCAGATTTGTTTTACAGCTCAAGACTATTCCACACAGAGAATAACCGTCTCTATTTACAGTATCTAGCATATAGTTGAGCAAGTACTTCAGAAAATAGAAAACACGTGTGTATGTGTGTGTGTGTGTCTGTCTGTCTGTCTGTCTGTGTGTAAAACAATGGTTCCACTTATACGTACCCCATCAGGCCAAAGTGACTCCCCACTCTAAGTAGAAAAGGAAGACTTTTGACTTTCACAACTATGCAAAACAACTACCTTCCTATGGTGTGTCGTTTTAACCCACCTCATATCTCCAAATGGCAGACAGTAGTCAGAGGATTCAGTAACCACACCCAGACCTGACACAGTGGCAGCAGCATCCACTCAGTGCCTTCTCTATGCCTGGCAACCTACTATACCCCACTCTCCTTTTTGTTGTGGTTTTTCTGGTTTTTTTGGTACTGGAGATTGAATCCAGGGGCATTCTACCCCCAGTCCTTTTATATTCATTTATTTATTTACTTACTTATGTATTTATTGTTGGTACTGGGGAATTGAAACCAGAGGTATTCTACCTCCAAGCTATATCCCCAGCCCTTTTTATTTTTTTGTTTTGAAACAGGGTCTTACCAGGTTGCTGAAGAGTCTCACTGTGTTGCTGCAGCTGACTTTGAACCTGTAATCCTCCTGTCTCAGCCTCCCAAGTACTGGGATTACAGGTGTACACCACCATGCCCAGCTCTGCTATACCCTTTACACTTCTCACTCTAATCTTCACAAAACTCCAAACAACAGCAATAGCCTACATCTTACAGATGAGGAAACAGAACAAGCACAGTTCCTTGACTTGCCTGAAACCTTACAGCTAGTAAGTACAAGAACCAGGATTCAAACCCAGGTTTCTTGCTCAAAAAAGTATTTATATTTTGTTTCTTAGAAGAAAAAAAAAAATCTAAAAATCATTAACTTTAATCCCATCATATTACCTTTTCTGTGTATGTGTGGTACTGAGGATTGAACTCAGGACATTCTACCTCTGAACCACACCTCCAGCCCTATTTTATTTTTTGAAACAGGGTTTCACTAAGTTGCTGAGGCTGGTCTTGAACCTATGATCCTCCTGTCTCAGCCTCCCAAGTACTAGGATTATAGGTGTGTGCCAACACGCCTGGCACATTACCTTTTTTGTATTCGTGGTACTGGGGATGAAACCAGGGACATTCTACCGCCGAGCTACACCTCCAGCCCTTTTCTTTTTATTTGAAACAGGGCCTCACTAAGTTGTTGAGGCTGGCCACGAACTTGTGATCCTCCTTTCTCAGCCTCTCAAGTACTGAGATTATAAGCATGTACCACCACCCGGCTACTATTTTAAATATCAACAAAGTATTACAGAGAAATTTAACATATCTTGTTGTTGCTTTTTTCTTTTTCTTTTTAACCTAAAGCCCCTAGAGCCAATTCCTACATTAGACAGAGAAGATTTACAGACCTAGATGGTACTTACAAGCAGCTTCATCCACACATTCCCGGCCTCGCTTATTCCTCTCAACTATCCAGTCCCACAGCGAGAGCTCGCACAGCTGCATCTGGATGTGAAGCATCAGGTGGTACCGAACCTAGAAGAAGACACATTCCGGGCTCCCATCTTTGCCAATTTGTTCATATTATTCATTTAATCAAAAAATACTCACTTGCATACACTAAGCCAAACATGATGGCTAATTACTGAGGACACAGACCTACACAAGAAGCCCAAGTCTCCCGGAGGAAACAGATAAGCAGACTGAAACTGTGTGTCATAATACAAGAAGGCAGGATAGGCCACACTAGAGATAAGCAGGGGTCCTATGGTAGGAGCTCTCAGACATGAGACTAAGGAACCAGTCCCGAAACTAATTGGTCTGCTCACTACACAGTTTTTAAATTTAAGATAAAGCATCAAAGAATTCAAGTATTCTACAACTCTGTGTACTCATATATATATACACACATATATATACACACACATATACACACACACACACACACACACACACACACACACACACTTTGGCTAGCTTCACATAGTACATAACTAATAACTTGTTCAAGAAAAAGATAAGCAGCTGGGCGTGGTGGTGCATACTTGTAATCCCACTTCTTGGGAGGCTAAGATAGGAGGATCACAGGTTCAAAGCCAGCCTCAGCAACTTAGCGAGACCCTGTTTCCAAATAAAAAATAACATAGGTGTGGGGGTGTAACCTGGAGGTAAAGGCCCCTGGGTTCCAGGGTTCCATTCCCAGTACAAAAAAAAAAAAAAATTTATGTTACTTCAGCCCACTATTTAGGCATTGAGGAAATCTTTCCAAACATAATACAGAAAAATTTTAAAATTCTGATTCAAAGTCCCCCAAAATCAACACCTTTGGATTCAGGTGAACCCATTCAAAGTTTTGGGTTTCATTAAAAAAATAGTAATTCACATTTGTAATTCCAGCATTTGAGAGGCTGAGACAGGAGGATCGCAGGTTCACAGCCAGCCTCAGCTACATAGTGAGGCTCTCTGCAACTTAGTGAGACCTTGTTTCAAAATAAAGAATAAAAAATGGGGCTGGGGGTATAACTCAGAGGTAGAATGCCCCTGGGATCAATCCCCAGTACTGCTAACAAATATATAATATGTGTGTGTGTATATATATATATGTATATGTATATATATATGTATATACATATGTATACATATATATGAATGTGTTTCAAAATAAAGAATAAAAAGGACTAGGGTTGCATCTCAGAGGTAGAATCCCCCTGTGTTCAACCCCCAGTGCCAAAAATAATATAAAAAGATAAAAAAACACATAAAAATTTTTGTCAGGCATGGTGTTCTGGGGGGCTGAGACAGGAGGATTGCAGGTTCCAAGCCAACCTTAGCAACTTAGTAAGGCTCTCAACAATTTAGGGAAACACTGTTTCCAAATAAAAAATAAAATAGGGCTGGAGTTTAGTTCAGAGGGAGAATGTCCCTGGGTTCAATCACTAGCACCACAAAAACAAAAACATATACCATATACTTTTTTTGTTGTTCTTTTTTGGGTCCTTTTTTTTTTTTTTTTTTCTTTTTTGTCTTTTTGGAACTGGGAATCAAACCCAGGGTAGTATACTTGTGAGACAAGTGCTTTGCCACCAAGCTACATCCCAGCCCAAAACATAATTTCTTTACCAAAAAAGATATACAGAGAGACACAGATTCCTTGACAAGAATTTTGTGATATATCATGCACATGTATATGATATATACAGTTCCTCAATCCTAAATATGACAGATTACATGCAGACTCTATTAATGCTCAGGCTTTGTTAATACTAATACTGGATACTGGTGAGCATCTGGTGGGAGTGGGACCAGCATATTAGCATTACCCTCAACAAAAGTATCCTGAAAACTGACCTAGTAATCCTACAGGACATATTTAGAGTCAGGCTCTAAAAATAGAAAGTCTTCTTGCGTAAATACATTGTTACAGCATGATGCTAACATACTACCAAAATAATGTGTGAACAAGGCATCTAACTCCAGGGCACACACTAGGGAATATCTGGAGAAAAAAATGACCCAGTAGATAAGTCAGAAAAAAATTAGTAGGAGTTAACTAAGAGAGAGAGGAAGACCAAATATAAACACCATGTGGCAAGAGGGAAGGTGGTGAGTCCAAGAGCCAGCACAGAGGGAAGGAGGAGCACCAGGCAGTCGGCCAAGGGAGGAAGAGGGGAGGCCAGAGTCACACTCACACTCCTGCATAAAACTAGCAGCGTAAACATCACATCAGCATGTTCTGGAACAGTACTCTACCTCTGCCTGCCCCAAGACACTGAAGTTTTCCTCAGAAGACTCGTCTGTGGATGTGAAATTTCCTTCTAGGTCTGAATTAAGCCTGAGTGGCTGGTGCTTAACAATCGATCTGGTAGACAAATCATCCAAGTCATTCTGGAGCTCAATGGATGGGTCCGATTCACTGCTGTCCCTTATGACTAAATTGGTGGTGTAGTTTACCAATTTGTTATTCTGATTTTCAATGTCACATTCTCCAAAGGGCTTTTCTTTTTCTGAAGTGAACTCAGCGAAGATAATGGATGAACTGCTACTTCCACCATCTTTAACACCATATTCATCCCTAGTGGAAAAAACAGTAAAGATATAAGTGAATGTGAAAGGCCAGTGTGGTATAATCTCATTACTTGGGAAACTGAGACAGGAGAATCACAGGTTCGAGGCTAGCCTCAGCAACTTAGCAAGACCCTATTTCAAAATTTAAAAGGGGGGGGGGCTGAGAGTATAGCTCAGAGATAGAATTCCCCTGGATTCAACCTATAGTACCAAAAGAATAAAAAAAAAAAAAAATTAATGTAAAAGATAAAGAGTAATTCAGCTGTTCTTTCAAGCGTGTAGGAATATTACAAATAAACTTCTTTAAAAGTAGCATCAACTAGAGTCAGGCATGGTGGCACACGCTTGTAATCCCAGCATTCGGGAGGCTGAGACCGGAGGATCCGGGTTCGAGGCCAGTCTCAGCTACATAGTGAGGCACTCCACAACTTAATGAGACTCGGTTTCAAAATAAAGAATAAAAAATAGGGCTGGGGGTGTAGCTCGGAGGTAGAATGCCCCTGAGTTCAATCCCCAGGACTGCAAAAAAAAAAAAAAAGTGGCATCAACTCAGCCGGGCATGGTGGCGCACGCTTATAATCCCAGCATTTGGGAGGCTGAGACTCGAGGATCCGGGTTCTCGGCCAGCCTCAGCTACTTAGTGAGGCACTCCGCAACTTAGTGAGACTCTGTTTCAAAATAAAGAATAAAAAATAGGACTGGGGGTATAACTCGGAGGTAGAATGCCCCTGAGTTCAATCCCCAGTACTGCAAAATAAATAAATAAAAATAAAAGTGGCATCAACTCTGTCTAGCAACAATATTTATTTAAAATACTGACAGGAAGCCAGGCTTGGTGGCTCAGACTTGTAATCCCAGTACTTGGGATGCTGAGACAGGAGGATTGCAGGTTCAAGGACAGCCTTAGCAAATAATGAGACTCTCATTAACCTAGCAGGTCTCTATTTCCAAGTAAAAATAAAATAGGGCTGGGGGTGTAGCTCAGAGGTAGAATGCCCCCTGGATTCAATCTCCAGTACCCTCCCCATCTCTCTCTCTCTCTCACACACACACACACACGCAAATACTGACAAGAAATAAGAAAAAGTAAGTTAATGTTTTACAATGAAAATAAGCAAGAAGAACATCTAGAACATTCCCCCCAAACTTCTAATGGCAAAAGGCAAAAGCAAGTCATTGTAGGTGACAGTGAACAATGTCTAACGTGTCTAACATACCTGTTCTCTTCTTGTTCAGAAAGCACTTCGAGAGACGGCAACTGAATAGGAACTCTGTCTGCTGAACAGAAACAAAACACAAAAGTCTGCAAGCAGCCTAGTTTTTCAATCTATAATCAAAATCAGAGCTAAAATAAATACATAAATAAATATAACACCAAATGAGACTGCAATTGCAGGTCTGAGACCAGTCTCGGCAACTCAGAGATCCTCAGCAACCTAACAAGACCCTAAAAATAAAAATGCTTGGGACCAGAAGTGTTTCAGACTTATTTTTTTCAGATTCTAGAATATCTGCATTAATTACTGATTGAGCAACCCTAGGCAGAAAATCCCCCAAATCTGAAAACTTCTGACACTTTCATGATGCTCTAAAAAGAAAGTTTTTAATTTTGGAGCTTTTGAGATTTCAGGTTTTCAGACTAAGGATACGCAAATGGTTTCATAAAAACGACTGACCTAGCCGGGTGTGGTGGCGCACGCTTGTAATCCCAGCATTCGGGAGGCTGAGACTGGAGGATCTGGGTTCAAGGCCAGCCTCAGCTATCTAGTGAGGCACTCTGCAACTTAGTGAGACTCGGTTTCAAAATAAAGAATAAAAAATAGGGCTGGGGGTATAGCTCAGAGGTAGAATGCCCCTGAGCTCAATCCCCAGTACCGAAAAAAAAAAAAAAAAATGACTGACCTAGCCGGGTATAGTGGTGCACACTTGTAATCCCAGTATTTTGGAGGTTGAGACCGGAGGATCCGGGTTCATGGCCAGCCTCAGCTACTTAGTGAGGCCCTCCACAAGTTAATGAGACCCTGTTTCAAAACAAAGAATAAAAAATAGAAGCCAGGCGTGGTGGCGCATGCTTGTAATCCCAGCATTTGGGAGGCTGAGACCAGAGGATCCGGGTTCGCGGCCAGCCTCAGCTACCTAGTGAGGCACTCCGCAACTTAGTGAGACTCGGTTTCAAAATAAAGAATAAAAAAAAATAGGGCTGGGGGTGTAGTTCGGAGGTAGAATGCCCCTGAGTTCAATCCCTAGTACCGCAAAAATAAAAAAATAAAAGAATAAAAAATAGGACTGGGGGTGTTGCTCAGAGGTAGAATGCCCCTGGGTTCAATCCCCAGTACCGCAGGAAAAAAAAAAAAACGACTGACCTTGTGGTTGGACCACATGAACATGTTCTATCCACGCAGTGTGATATCCTACAATATTAGGGTGTTGAAGACCTGCCAGCACTTTTACTTCCCGTAGTACCTAAAGGAAAGGAAGGAAGGAAATTAGGTTTGGGGTTAACTGGCAATTTATTTAAGGTTCACTGTATCAAACACTTCTTGTTCCAAAGCAAATAATAAAAACCTCCCTGTACAAGGAATCTGAACTATATCACAATAATGGAGATATTTTTGTGAAAGATAAATAGCTGCTACAGCAGCTAAATAAAATTTTTATAACACCACTTTTTTTTAATAGCTCATTTATCATCATTCTCTCATCTGACTCCTACATCACTCTAAGGTAAATAAAAACACTACTGTCACTCCTACATGAGAGACAACAGATAAGCGAGACAAAAGGCTCAGAAGGCGATTTGAAGACTTGGACCTGAACTGGGCTGATGCTTTTTTCTAACAAGCTGTACGGGGGATTGAACTCAGGGGCATTCTACCTCTAAGCTATACCTCCAGCCCTATTTTTTATTCTTTATTTTGAAAGAGGGTCTCACTAAGTTGCAGAGGGCCTCACAAGTTACTGAGGCTGGCCGCAAACCGAGATCCTCGTGTCTCAGCCTCCCAAACATTGGAATTACAAGCATGCTCTTTTTCTTTTCTTTTCTTTTCTTTGAGACAAGGCCTTGCTAGGTTGCTCAGGCTAGGTTTGAACTCCTGGGTTCAAGTGATCCTCATGACTCAGCACCCCCTCCCCCAACAACTGGGACTATTACCACATCCAGCACAAATCATTTTAAAAATCATACCTTCATGCAATCTGTTTTAGTTACGCCCTTAATCAGGATTTTCTTAATTGCATAATGCTGACCATCTAATTTATTCCGGACCTACAATGCAGAAGAAAAAGCAAAGTATTAAATTCCATTAAATTGCACAGCATAGAGAAGTTCTTCTGAGTTTAGATAACCCAAGCAAACCCCCCTGTTGCAGACCATCAAGGGTTATGTTTCTGAGGTCAATTAGACCGTCTCAGCAGCACACACAGTGAGCTGTGGAGAGCAGAATGCCTGTACCCAGGATTGTCTCAAGGTCCCAATATCAGATATGAACCCAGGTGGATATTCCTTCTTTATACTGTGTCTGTCCCTGATGTATGCTAAGAATAGCCTTTTTCTCTATATTACAAGTTGCCTTCTGTGTATCTTGACCTTGGCATTAACACTTTGTTTAAACTTATCAATAAAAGAGGCTTCTGTAAGGAGACTTGCAGAAGTAGCAGAGAAGTAATAGAAAAGGAGCTCTCTGCTTTTCTTTCTAGCTGCCTCATAATACATAAATAAATAAGCTACATTTTATTTATGACTCCAAGTCTACATGTAACAACACAAATAAGCCTAAATTGCCTGTGGCTACTGAGAAGTGATCTGTGGCACCTCCCACCTCCCAAATCAATAAAGCTAAAGCCATGTCTCCTTCTGTCTGTCTTCTGGGAAATCATCCCTAGTCAGCAGCTGGACTGCAGGTTTGCAAACTATACTGAGTTCGACACCCAGAGGCTCCAGGTCTGAAGAGGAATATTAGCAAACCTATTGAAGCCCCCAAACACAATAGTATAACTTTTTCTTTAATAACACATTCTCTTTTTTTTTTTTTTTTTTTTTTGGTACTGGGGATTGAACTCATGGGCATTCTGAGCTGTGTACCCCAAAGCTATTTAATTTTTTATTTTGAAGCAGGGTCTCACTAAGTTGCTGAGGCTAGCCTCCAACTTGTGATCTCCTGTCTCAGCCTCCCAAGTACTGGATTATAGGCATGTACCACCACACCCAGCTTAGTAACACATTTTTAATTTAAAAAATATATAAACAAACAAACAAGCCGGGCGTGGTGGTGCACGCTTGTAATCTCAGCATTCGGGAGGCTGAGACCGGAGGATCCAGGTTCGTGCCAGCCTCAGCTACCTGGTGAGGCCCTCTGCAACTTAGTGAGACCCTGTTTCAAAATAAAGAATAAAAAATAGGGCTGGGGGTGTAGCTCGGAGGTAGAATGCCCCTGAGTTCAATCCCCAGTACCACAAAAAAAAAAAAGAAAAAAGAAACAAACAAAAAAACAAATAACTACAGAACAAAAACATGTTTCCAAAATCCACCTAAATAGGCAATATGGTTAGGAAAATATTAAGACCTGTCCACTTCATCTAAATAATAAATCGTAATGAAAAACAAATACACATGATTTCTAGGCATTCTCTGACCACTTTATATCATTATAATAAAGACAACTTCTCAAAATGTACTTATTTACAAAATAGAGGGTTAAAACGAGTAAGTGAAAAACAACCTTGTATACTCTTCCATATCCACCTTTTCCTAAGATGGCAAGCTCTTCAAACTCATTCAAGTAACGTGAAGTTTGTGCTTCAAAGGCTATTTCCCTGGACCTAAAAGTTAAATACAAATAAATAACCAATGTTAAAACCTGAGACAATCAAAATGTTCTAGGACAGTTCATGCTCACTGTACCACGAACCTGCTAAATCTCATTTATTATTAAGCTGCAATAACTTGGAAAGAATGTGCTAAAATGAAATTTTTCATTCTCTATGAAGAAAACATTGGCTAAGTAAATCAACAACAGCAAAATAGTCATTAAACTAATTTTGCTGGTCACAGTGATGTATGCCTGTGATCCCAGCAGCTTCAAGGCCAGCCTCAGCAACCTAGTAAGATCCTGTTTCAAAATAAAAAACTAGTAAGGGCTCAGGGTATAGTTCAGTGGTAGAGTACTCCTAGGTTCAATCCCCAATACCACAATAAATAAATATGTAAATAAACAAGTAAACTAATTTCAAGTGCCTTAACAGTAATTAGTATTCGATTCAGAAATTACTACAGCAGAAAGCAGGGCATAGTGGCGCACGCTTGTAATCCCAGCATTTGGGAGGCTGAGACAAGAGGATCCGGGTTCAAGGCCAGCCTCAGCTACCTAGTGAGGCACTCTGCAACTTAGTGAGACCCTGTTTCAAAAATAAAAGAATAAAAAATAGGGCTGGGGGTATAGCTCAGAGGTAGAATGCCCAAGTTCAATCCCCAGTACCGCAAAAAAAAATTTACTACAGCAGATATCTTAAGGAAGACTACTAACAGGCAGCAGTTGATAAGGTGAGCTCAGTAATAAACTCACTAAAATTTCTTAGTGATGCAGATCAGTTACACATTTTAAACATTTTGTAAACAGAGCCAAAATTGAAAGAGGTTCCCCTAAAAGAGCCTGAATATGGGTAGTCTGAATTAATGGTGAGGCTTATGGAATCCACTCAGTGGGCAATAGGAGTTTGAATAGGAAGGAATGACAACTAAAACAAATCCTAGAGCAGTACTAAGTGCTGACAAAGAAGTCTTACATTTTCATAAACTACCCTAACAAATTATTTTTTAATTCCTAAACTAATATTTTCTTAATTTTGGATTTGTTTTGGATAGTTTAGTCTTTGCATCACCAAAGAAGTACTTAACACATACCTAATTTTCTGCATATAAGGATTATCCTCACATGGATCCTGAAACAAAAAAAAATTATTTTAAAAACCATATTGAAAAATTTGATGAATTTGGAATCTATCAAAATTCAATGTCACAGCTGGGCACATTTGAAATCCCAGTACTTGCAAGGCTGAGACAGGAGGATTGCAGGTTCTAGGACAGTCTTGACAATGTAGCAATACTCTCAGCAACCTAATGAGACCGTGTTTCAAACTAAAAAATAAAATAGAGCTGGGGGTGTGGCACAGAGTAGAATACCCCTGGGTTCAATCCCCAGTACCACCAAAAAAAAAAAAAATTTTTTTTCATGTCACACAAAAAGCCCCAAATGCTCAAACAATTTTGAAAACAAAACAAAAAAAACAGAATTTTTTTTTTTTTTTTGTGGTACTGGGGATTGAACCCAGGGGCATTCTACCTCAGAACTACACCCCCAGTCCTATTTTTTTATTATTTTGAAACAGGGTCTCACTAAGTTGCAGAGGGCCTCACTAATAGCTGAGACTGGCCGCGAACCTGGATCCTCCAGTCTCAGCCTCCCAAGTACTGAGATTACAAACATGTGCCACCACGCCCAGCTAGGATGTTAAATATTAAGACTTAATTAAGTTTACAATTGGTTTGGTATTGAGAATTGAACCCAAGAGCATTCTACCTCCAAGCTACATCCAGAGCCCTTCTTACCTTTTCATTTTGAAACAGGATCTCCCTAAATTGTTGAGGCTGGCCTCAAAACTATGATCCTCCTGTCAGCCTCTCAAGTACTGGGATTACAGGCTGAAATCATCTTACTCCGAATAAAAACCAATTAACATGGTCTCACAGTCCTACTTTATCTGTCCCCTCTCCCCACTCCCTTTGATTACTCTACTCCTGTTACACAGATAGTTTACAGCTGCCACCAGCACATCCACCTTGGGGCCCCTGTACTTATTTGGTATAATTTTCTTCCACATATCTGCATGGCTCATTGTCTCAATTTTTTTTTTTTTTTTTCCCTGAGCTACACCCCCAGTCGAGTTTTATTTTTTATTTTGAAAAAGGCTCTCACTAAGTACTGGCATGTGTCACCACTCCCAGCTTCTCAACTTTAACTATTTTTATCTCAGCAAGGCCCTCCCTGGCCACCCTATGTAAAAGTCACACAGCCCCTTCCATATTTGCTACGGCTCTTCATTGCCTGTTTCTCTCTCTTTTTTTTTTTTTTTTTTTTGGTACTGGGGATTGAACTCAGGGGCATTCTACCTCCGAGCTAAACCCCCAGCCCTATTTTTTATTCTTTATTTTGAAACCGAGTCTCACTAAGTTGCGGAGTGCCTCACTAGGTAGCTTAGGCTGGCCTCGAACCCGAATCCTCCGGTCTCAGCCTCCCGAATGCTGGGATTACAAGCGTGCGCCACCACGCCCGGCTCCTGTTTCTCTTTTATCTTATCACCACCTAACATCCCATATATTTTTATATTCTTTCTTATTGCTTATTGGCTCCTCATCTGAATATAAGTACCATCAGAATGGGGATTTTCATCTATTTTATTCAATATTTTTTCCCCAGCACCTATATGAGCCTAATAAGTAGTTATTATTCAATAAACATTATTAAAAGAAACAAAGTTTCCATTTTTTTAAAACCTGATATATAAGCCGGGCTTGTAATCCCAGTACTTGGGAGGCTGAGACAGGAGGATCCAGGTCCGAGGGCAGCCTCAGCTACTTAGTGAGGCCCTCCGCAACTTAGTGAGACCCTGTTTCCAAATAAAGAATAAAAGTAGGGCTGGGATGGAGCTCAGAGGTAGAATGCCCCTGGGTTCAATCCTCAGTACGGAAAAAAAAAAAAAAAAAAAAAAAACCTGATACATAATTAGGATTTCATGAGGGTGGGGGGCAACATGCATGGTGGTGCACACTTGTAATCCCAGTACTTGGAAGGCTGAGGCAAGAGGATTGCATGTTCATGGCCAGCCTCAGCTACTTAGTGAGGCACTCCACAACTTAGTGAGACTCTGTTTCAAAATAAAGAATAAAAAATAGGGCTGGGGGTATAGCTCAGAGGTAGAATGTCCCTGGGTTCAATCCCCAGTACCACCAAAAAATAAAAAAATAAAAGGACAAGGGGTATAGTTCACAGGTAAAATACTCCTGGGTTCAATCCTTAGTACCAAAAAGAAAAAAAAATCAAAAAACTAGTCATACACAAAATATATCTGTTAGGGCTTACCTGACGAACTCTCTCTTTTGCGGACCTCATTAAATGAGTAATAGCTCGGTTGTGATGTAGTCTCAAGGAGCTAAACTCATCACTGCAGGTGAAAGAAGACAGCAGCCCCATTTTGATAAAGGTCTGACAAAGTACTATTTAAAAAAAAAGAATATAAAAAAATTATCAGAAAGACTATCAATAAAATGACTATTTTAAAGAGTACCCAGAAAACAAGAATAATTATAGCAATACACACAATAACCTTTATTAGAAAAGTTTAGGCTCGGCATGGTGGTACACACTTGTAATCCCAGCACTTTGGAGCCTGAGTGAAGCCCTCTTTCTTTTTTTTTTTGCAGTACTGGGGATTGAACTCAGGGGCATTCTACCTCCGAGCTATACCTCCAGCCCTATCTTTTATTCTTTATTTTGAAACCGAGTCTCACTAAGTTGCGGAGTGCCTCACTAGGCAGCTGAGGCTGGCCGCGAACCTGGATCCTCCTGTCTCAGCCTCCCAAATGCTGGGATTACAAGTGTGTGCCACCACGCCCAGCTAAGCCCTCTTTCAAAATAAAAAATGAAATAGGTCTGAGGGTGTAGCTCAGAGGTAGAATGCCCGTGTTCAATTACACACACACACACACACACACACACACACACACACACACACAGGTATATTTACACACATACTAAACTTGGAGATCAATTCTCTAAAAGATGAGACCTGGTATTCACTCAACAGGAGCACCTCTGTAACCAGTATCTATCTCTGAGCTATACCCCCAGCCCTATTTTATTTTTATTTTGAAAAAGGGTCTTGCTAGGTTGATGAGAGTCTTTCAAAGTTACTGATGCTGTCCTTGAACCTGCGATCCTCCTGTCTCAGCTTCCCAAGTACTAGGATTACAGGCATGCACCACCATGCCCAGTTCCATAGTGCATATTCTTTCCACATTGGAAACTCTCCATTAAGATGTTCAAGAAACTGAATCACAGCAAAAACACTTATGTAGGAAAACTTTTTCTATTTTGTGAAGATGTTGCTCGATTCTAAAATCAGGAAATAAAACCAATTAGGATTTTGTTAGACTTATACACAAATTGCTTTAAAGTTCAGTAATCTACAAAGAGGGAATTCAAGCTGGGCGTGGTGGTGCACGCTTGTAATCCCAGCATTTGGGAGGCTGAGACTGGAGGATCTGGGTTTGCGGCCCGCCTCAGCTACCTAGTGAGGCACTCCGCAACTTAGTGAGACCCGGTTTCAAAATAAAGAATAAAAAATAGGGCTGGGGGTGTAGCTCAGAGGTAGAATGCCCCTGGGTTCAATCCCCAGTACTGCCAGAAAAAAAAAAAAAAAAAAAAAGAGGGAATTCAAATCAATCTGGGTATGATGGTAGACATCTGTAATCTCCATAGTTGGGAGGCTCAGATAGGAGGATCTCAAGTTCAAGGCCCTCAACAAAAAAGTGAGATTTTATTTATTTTATTTCAAAATAAAAAATAAAATAAATCGGGCATGGTGGCTTGTAATCCCAGTACTTGGGAGGCTTAGACCAGAAGATCCGGATTCCTGGCCAGCCTCAGCTACTTAGTGAGGCCCTCCACAACTTAGTGAGACCCTGTTTCAAAATGAATAAAAAATAGGACTGGGGGTATAGTTCGGAGGTAGAATGCCCATGGGTTCAATCCCCAGTACTGCAAAAATAAATAAAATAGGGCTAGAGTATAGCTCAGAGGTAGAATGCCCCTGGGTTCAATCCCCAGTAACACACATACACACGCACGCGCGCACGCATACACACTTATACAAGTACTCGTGTGTGTGTGTGTGTGTGTGTGTGTGACACTAGGAATTGAACCCAGGAGAATTCTATGGCTGAACTGCACCCCTAGTCTTATTTTTTTTTTTAACTTTTATTTTGAAACAGAGTCTCGCTAGGTTGATAAGGGTCTACTTGCTGACACTGTTCTCAAACCTGCAATTCTCCTATCTCAGCCTCCCAAGTACTGGGATTACAAGCATGTGCCACCATGCCAGGCTAAACATCTTCAACAACAGTTTGCAGCCATTTCAGTCCTCTGGTCAAGAATTGCTTGAGAATGAGTACATGTGATTTTACCTGCTCACCAATAAATAATAACAGATCTTCAATAATCACATGAACATCATATTATACTATGGGTGCAAAAGATCTTTTACTCAATTACATGCAATTTTAGGGGTCCCCATGAATTACCCAAAGGAAAATAAAGACGAATTTATGCACCAGTTGCTTCTGAAACTCACACCATTATATAATAAAGTATCTGTACAAACTTTATTTAGCAAGATCAGTTATTTTTACTTACATTTAAACACTTGTTTGGAACGAAGTGGGTTTGGTTCATGTACATGGCTCAAGTGCTCCAGCAAAGAGACAAGCAGTAGTTGATTTGCAACTGCAAAAGGAAAAGTTGGCTGTTGCAGGGGTTCTTTTAACACCTGGAGTTCTGCTGGAACATCAGATTCTAAGAATTTTTAAAGGAAAAAATTATTGGTAAACATGTCTCATATTGATAGGACAAAACAAATGTTTTAACTGTGGGGAAATTAAAATGTAAAGAGTAGTTATGCTGATATGAAAGCAAACAAGCTAACACATGGGAATAGGATGGTTTCCTTTGAGGCCCAAGAGTAAAGAAAGAGGGTTGACAAGCCGGGCGTGGTGGCGCACGCTTGTAATCCCAGCATTCGGGAGGCTGAGACCGGAGGATCCGGGTTCAAGGCCAGCCTCAGCTACCTAGTGAGGCACTCCGCAACTTAGTGAGACCTGGTTTCAAAATAAAGAATAAAAAATAGGGCTGGGGGTATAGCTCGGAGGTAGAATGCCCCTGAGTTCAATCCTCAGTACCGCAAAAAAAAAAAAAAAAAGAAAGAGGGTTGACAAAGGAAAGGAAAAAAGGACAAGAAGGAAGGATGGAAGCTACTCTGAACACATGCTACATATTACCAGGTGTTTTACACACACAATGGGATAATGTAATTCAATCTCCTCAGGAAAATATGCTCCAAATGGACCATTATTAATATAAAGACAAACCTAGAGGGTTTATCTGAGATCACAGTTTTGAAAAACTGGTGTCAGATGAAGAAAACTAATGAACTTGACCATGGACTTACTACTGGCATTCCCCCCTGGGACGGGAACACTGAGGATTGAACCCAGGGCCTTGCATAGGTTAGGCAAACACTCTACCACTGAGCTATATCCCAGCACTTTTATTCAATTTTATTTTTGAGATAGAGTCTCATTAAATTGCCAAGGTTGGCCTCAAACTTGCAATCTTCTCGCCTCAGCCCCCTGAATAGTGGGCACTACAGGTGTACACCACCAGACCCTTTTACTGACCCTTCTTCTGTTCCAAAACAAGGAAGCCTACAGTAACCTTATCAAAGACCAAAGGTGGCTCTACAAGAAGTCCTATGATGAACTGCTAAAGTTACATCTAGGTTTTGGATTTTCTGACTTAATCATTAACTGGCAGATTGACTTCTTTGAATCATACAGAGCACTTGCAAAAGATCATATAACTATTCTGTTTTACATTAAAAATGAAATTACATTTTTCACAGACTTCACTTTTCATACTTAAAATATAAACTGTGTAGACACCATAGGCTTCTTGCACAACAGTATTAGCAGAAGTTTTTTTGTTGGTTGGTTGGTTGGTTGGTTGTGCAGGTGATTAAACCCAGGGGCATTCTACCTCTGAGCTACACTCCCGGCCCTATTTAATTTTTCATTTTGAAACAGAGTCTCACTAAGTTGCCTCATTAAGTTGCTGAGACTGGCCCTGAACCTGTGATCTTCCTGTCCCTCTCTCTCAAGTACTAAGATTACAGGCATGTATCACCACACCTGGCTAAGAAAAGTTTTCAAAGCATATCTAAGATCACTCCCTTCAAGAGTTATCTTTGGTTTGCAGAAACTCTTATCACAGAAAAACAGACTTGCATGTTTACAGCTGGTACTTTCCCTATGACATAACCCATTCTTTTTTTTTTTTTTTTTTTTTTTTGCGGTACTGGGGGTTGAACTCAGGGGCATTCTACCTCCGAGCTATACCCCCAGCCCTATTTTTTATTCTTTATTTTGAAACCGGGTCTCACTAAGTTGCGGAGTGCCTCACTTAGGTAGCTGAGGCTGGCCGCGAACCCGGATCCTCCAGTCTCAGCCTCCCGAATGCTGGGATTACAAGCGTGTACCACCACGCCCAGCTGACATAACCCATTCTTCGGTACTGAGCTGCTCTTAACGTACCACCTGATGTGCGGGGGGGGGGGGGGGGTCCACTAAAAATCTTACACTTTTTCTTGTAAAAGTCTACCTGAAGCCAGGCATGGTAATACACACCTGTAATCCCAGTACTTGGGATTACAGAGGATCACAGGTTCAAGGGCAGCCTCAGCAAGTAGAGACGCTCATCAAACTAGTGAGACCGTTTTTCAAATAAGAAATAAAATCGGACTGGGAGTGTAGCTTAAAGGTAGAATGCCTCTGGGTTCAATCCCCAGTACCACAAAAAAAAAAAAGGAATTACAGGTAGTGTTTAGGATGAAAATGGAAGAACTTTTTCCAAAACCTTTTTAACTTGTTCTGCATCTTTCAATTCACTACAATATCATACTATTTATTTCATGCAGAGAATACTGAATTATGTGTATTCTCTGTAATCATTCTATTGGGATTACTATACAGGTAAAATCCCCTTTGAAAAAAATGTATTCAATCTTTTTGTGTGTGTGCGTGTGCTAAAGATGAAACCCAGGACTTCACTAAGCACCTGAACTACCAATGAGCTTCAGCTCCAGCCCCAATATACTTATACTTGTGTGTGTGTGTGAAAGGGGGGGAGTGAGAGGGAGACCCCCAGGGGCATTTTACCTCTGAGTCTTTCCCTCCCTTCCTTCCTTCCTAACAGGGTCTGGCTAGGTTGCTGAAAGTCTCACTAAATTGCTGAGGCTGACTTCAAAGCTGTGGTCCTCCAGTCTCAGCCTCCCAAGTAGTGGAATTACAGGTGTGTGCCACCATGCCTAGCTTCAATGTACTTACTCCTGATAGCACAATTTACTTTAACTAAATGTCTTTTTTTTTTTTTTTTTTTTTTTTAATGGCAGCAACTCGAGGCCCTCCGAAATTTAGTGAGACCCTGTTTCGAAATAAACAGTAAAACAGGACAAGGGGTGTAGCTCAGCGGTAGAACGCCCCTTGTTTCAATCCCCAGTACTAGACACACACACACACACACACACACACACACACACACACACCGGCAGCAACTAACGACCCTACTGCGCTTTCAGTAAAATCTGGACACTTTTACCTGATTAGAGTCAAAGTTTTAAGGACCCCTCACTTTGTGCTGGATTATTTACTTAATTACATCACATCTAGTAACCAATAGCCTCAAGAAAACTTGGAAATTTCCACACTGCCTTATTATAAGAAATCATCTGTCTCACTACGAGAAATTATTCTGTCACAAAAGCAAAAACAAGAGAAGCTACAGAACTGCAACTCTTAACCTAAAATGTTCAGCGTATAGTCTGCAAAGTCTACATTCTAGTAGTGAACAAAGATCATTCTCAACGACTGACAAAACCACCGGGCCTGAGATCTGGAAAGTAGCCTCAAGAAAGTCTTCCGCGGTACAAAGGACTGCTCAGTCCGCAGAAAGGAAACCGAGGTACGGAAATTTAAGTAAACAAGCAGGAGCCGGACGTGGTGGCGCACACTTGTAATACCAGCATTTGGAAGGCTGAGACCGGAGGATCCGGGTTCGCGGACAGCCTCAGCTACCTAGTGAGGCACTCCGCAACTTAGTGAGACCCTGTTTCAAAATAAAGAATAAAAAATAGGGCTGGGGGGTATAGCTCGGAGTTAGAATGCCCCTGGGTTTAATCCCCAGTACCGCGAACAAGCAGGTTCACAGAAGCTCTTCCAATAAATATTTAGTTTACCCGACAACTGCATCCCCAACCCCTCGCGCAGCTTCACTGCACTGCTAGCCCCGGGTTCAAGCTCTCGGGCAGCTGACTTTGTCTAGATCCTGAGACGAACCTCGCGGCTGCCGGATATGCATCGGGACACAGATGGACAGGGGACAGCGGGGCAGCCGGGCAGCGCTCGGCGTTCGGGTCGCTCACCATCATACTTGGGATCTGATCCCTCGGAGGGAAAATCGATGGCGGGCGGCCCGGCCACAGCCCCGGTCCCATCGCCCTCGGCTTCGCGCTCTTCGGCCCTGGAGCTGCCCCCCAGCATGGCCCGCCGAGCGCGGGCCGCAGCCCCGCCTGCAGGCTCCAGCGGAGCCGCTTCGCTTTGCGCCCGCGGCGATCGCCACCGATCCGGAAGTAGCCTCTCGCCGGGCGGAAGTTCCGCCGGGTCTCGAGCTCGGCCGCCGGGGGCGTGCCCTGCGCAGGCTCCGCCCTCTCCAGGCACCGGGTCTCTGGGATTCCCGCGGTCTGTGGGGCTCTTCTTGGAGTGCCGCGGGTCTCGGTGACACTCCCTCTCGAGTTGTCTCTGGCCTTGCCCACGTTCCCTCTCCCGGAGGACTTGAATATCTGCACACAAGCGTTAATGCTCACATCTCATGCCAAGACTCAGTATCAGAGAAAGAATCAGGTGCCAACAGAGACTAATTAGAAATGTTTACCTTTTGCGGGTACAACAATGTCTTTTTGTTATTTGTTTTCCCAAAGGGTGAAAAAAATCAAGGGCAACTACAAGATCTACAATGAGAGCTGAACTTACCTTAGTCAATCGTTAAACCACAACAAGATAGGAAGTGCCCACTAGATTCCAGAGTGAATTCAAGCTAACTAAAATAACGCTGCCTTTGAGACCGAATTTACAATTGAAATGTTTCCAAACCTGAGCGCTTGTTTCCGTGTGACCTCCAAGCCACCCTGGATCCGCTGTGTTTTGAAGCCCTTGGCTTCAAAAATCTCCCCTCTCTCACTTCTGAAGGTGTTCATGATGACTTGGTCGCCAACATAATGCTGTAGAAAATAACCTTTAGGAGATCACTGATCATCTAATACAGCTGGGGTAATCTTGATTTCAGTACGATATGTAAAACTGGTACTATTTTAAAAAGCTTTATTTGAATATGTTTTATATAGAGTCGTATTGGATGCTTTCAGCCTAACAAAGACGTTAAGGATGCAGTACTCTACATAACCTCCAAAGATTAGGGTTGTCTCTTCCCATTCCTTGCAAATGTTCAGGAAGAGCACACCCTTTCCAGAGAGTGAATGATTGATTTTTTATTTATTTATTTATTTATTTATTTATTTATTTATTTTGGTGTGTGTGTGTGTGTGTGGTACTGGGGATTGCATTCAAGGGCATTCTACCTCTAAGCTACACCCCCAGCCCTATTTTTATTTTTATTTTGAAACAGAGTCTCACTAGGTTGATGAGGGTCTCACTACTTTCTGAGACTGTCCTCAAACCTGTGATCATCCTGTCTCAGCTTCCCAGGTACTGGGATTACCAGCTTGTGCCACCACACTTGGATCCAGAGAGTGATTTAACTATGTGTAACCACAACTTTAAGAATGAAGATACGAGCCGGGCGTGGTGGCGCACGCTTGTAATCCCAGCATTCGGGAGGCTGAGACTGGAGGATCCGGGTTCGCGGCCAGCCTCAGCTACCTAGTGAGGCACTCCGCAACTTAGTGAGACTCGGTTTCAAAATAAAGAATAAAAAAATAGGGCTGGGGGTGTAGCTCGGAGGTAGAATGCCCCTGAGTTCAATCCCCAGTA
>PVLC010008139.1:0-59829 GCA_004027655.1 Graphiurus murinus | reverse complement strand
CGGTACTGGGGGTTGAACTCCGGGGCATTCTACCTCCGAGCTACACCCCCAGCCCTATTTTTTATTCCTTATTTTGAAACCGGGTCTCACTAAGTTGCGGAGTGCCTCACTTAGGTAGCTGAGGCTGGCCGCGAACCCGGATCCTCCGGTCTCAGCCTCCCGAATGCTGGGATTACAAGCATGCGCCACCACGCCCGGCTAAAAATTTTTAATAAAAGTTTTTTTCATAAAAATTTGAACCCAGAAAGTGCTTGTGAGCAGCTTAACAAAAGTAATTTACATATAAATTCTTTACTTTGGAAAAGCACTCATTGTATTTGAATTTATTCATTCGTTCATTCATTCATTTTGTGGTTCTGGAGATTGAACCCAGGGAAGTTCCACCTCCAAGCTACACTCCTAGCTAGCCTTATCTTATTTTTATTTTTGGAACAGGGTCTTGCTAGGTTGCTGAGGCTAACTCTGAACTTGTGAGCCTCCTGTCTCAGCCTCCCAATGACTGGTATTATAGGCGTAAGCCACCACTCCCAGCTGTGTTCGATTTTATGGGGAAAGAAAATAGATTAAAAACATTTGCTTTGGTAGTTTATCTCTGTGTGTGCTTGTGTATGTCTCCTTTAGCTCTGTCATCCCCTATTACACACAAGAACAGTTTTACCTTCACTTCAAACAGGGTCTGGACTTCTCGTTTTAGCTTCTGTATTCCAGAAAATGACGAACACAGAGAGGTTATTTTCAGTAGGTTAAAAAAAATCCACAAAACCTGGCTGATACCATTAAACCAAGCCCTCAATTCCATCCTCTCCCAGTGGCTGAGCCCCTGTTCTGAGACCCTCCAAGCTGTAATACTGGCTCTGGCTACAAGGAGACATGATAGCTATTTCCATATATTTTGCAAAGAGTAACAAATTGGAATGGTTTATAACATCTATTCTGTTTGAGAAATTTACATGTGCATTAGAGAAGTTCCATTTACTCATTTGCTGTTGTCCCCAAAAGTACATTACATTTCATTGACCTATCTCTTCCTTTATCCGTGTAGTTTGACGCATCCCCACTGTAGAAACCCGTCCCAGAGACTCCTGATGGAGTCTACAGATGCATAGAGTTCCATGGCCACTTTTCTCTGCTCCCAGCCTCTGTCTTCCAGCCACTCAGCTCATTATTTTTGGTGAAGTGAGAAAGAACTGGGCCTCTTGAACTGTGTCTCGCACTCAATATGCTTTCATCTTCCCTTCTGAGAAAATGATTTTTGTGTGTGATTTACTGTCAGTGAATTGCCTAACAAACCCAAAACCAATTAGGTATCACACAGGGTGCCTTTCATTTCTATTTTCTGCACTTGTGGCTTGACATTTTAGTAAGCGTAAGCTTACTCTCCGATGAACAAGATTTAATTTCAATTATATCCGTCTTCTAGAAGCTTACTAATATTGACTTTGTACTTGTTTAGGGACTGGAAATGAACATGCACTTTTCTTCCAAGCTTGACTTCATTGGCTTCTGAAAGAGCATCGACTGTGCAAATGTTGCATTGTTATGAAGTCTTTCAGGGATTAGCCCATAGATTGAAATTGGGAATAGTCAAAGGGACATGGTCTCTTTATGCTGCTATACCAAAGTACTTTAGACTTGATAGTTTATAAGGAACAAAAAGTACTGGATAGCCAGATGTAGTGGTGCACATCTGTAATCCCAGTGCTTGAGAGGCTGAGACAGGAAGACCACAGGTTCAAGGCCAGTGCATGGTAACTGAGCAAGATCCTGTTTCAAAATAAAAAAAATAAGACAGGGCTGGGCATGTAGCTTGGAGGTAGAATGCTCCTGGTTTCAACCCCCAGTTACATAAAAAGAAAAAAAATTGCTGGGCATGGTGGTGCACACCTGTAATCCCAGTGCTTAAGAGGCTGAAACTGGAAGATCTCAAGTTTGCAGACAGCCTTAGCAATTTGGCAAGACCCTGTTTCAAAAATAATAAAAAATTAAAATAGGGCTGGGGGGTGTAGCTCAGAATTAGAATACCCCTGGATTCAATCCCCAGTAACACAAATCCACACACATACATACATAATAAAAATGTATTTCTTATAGTTCTGTAGGCTGGGACATCCGAGATCAGGGGAGTGGCATTCAGTGCCTGGAGAGGGCCTTTTGGTTGCCTCCTCATATGGCAGAAGAGTGGAAGGATAGAAAAGGACCTGGCTACTTCCCTAAAGCACTTTCATAAAGGACTAATCCCCCATGATGGATGAGTTCTTGTGATTGATCAGCTCCTGAAGGCTCTATATCCTAATATTGCATTGGTAACTCAAGTTTCAGCAAAATTCTTGAAGAAAACAAACATTCAAACCATACCATTATGCCCTTCCCTCTACAATTCATGTCCTTCTCATAAAACACATTCATTCAGCACCAATAGCCCCCAAATATCTATTTTTTTTCTTTCTGATAATGAGATTGAACCCAGGGGCATTCAACCTCCAAGCTACACCCCCAGCCCTTTTTATTTCTTGTTTGAAAACAGGGTCTTGTTAGATTGCGGAGAGTCTCACTTCGTTGCTGAGGCAGTCTCAAACCTGCAATCATCCTGTCTCAGCTTCCCAAATTCTGGCAGCACCTGACTCCAGCCTGTGAGAGCTGGGGCATTGACTGCACCCAACAAAACCATGGGAACAGGATCAACCCCTCCCCCAGTGTGTCTGGAAGTCAGGACATGGAGTTAATCTCAGGCCTTGGGTTTTAATGTTGTTTGGGACCCATTCTCCCTTTATTCTCTCCTATTTCTCCCTTTTGGAATGGGAGTGTCTATTTTCCGCTTACTCCACCATTCTATTTTGGAAGCAAATAACTTGTTTGATTACATAGCCTCACAGCGGAGGATAAATTTGCCTCAATATTTACCCAGTACTTGGGAGGCTGAGATAGAAGGATCGTAGGTTCATGACCAGCCTCAGGAACTTAGTGAGGCCCTCTGTAACTTAGTGAGACACTATTTAAAAAAATAAATAAAACAAGGGCTGGGGGTGTAGTTCAGAGGTAGAATGTCTCTGGGTTCAATCCCCTGTACTATAAAAAATAAGTAATATTTAGATTATACTTTGGACTTAGACTTTAAGGTTGATGCTGGAATGGGTTAAGATTCGGGGTGCTAGCTGGGTGCAGTAGCACATGCCTGGAGTACCAGTACTTGGGAGGCGGAGACAAGAGGATCACAGGTTCAAGGCCAGCCTCAGAAACTTAACAGGACCTTGTTTCAAAATAAAAATAAAATAGGGCTGCAGGTGTAGCTCATTAGTAGACTGCCCTTTGGTTTAATTCCCTGTACTGCAAAATAAATAAATACATAAAAATTCAAAAAGAAAAGAATGCGAAGAGGCCCTGGGCAATGAGACCCAAGGTCCCACAGGCACCCTTGAAATCACTATGCCCTCAAAGCTCTGGCACCGCTGCACCAGTAATGGAGATGGCAGCCTTGAAAACCTCTGAAATGACTTAATGAGAAGCATTCGGCTTCTTCCTAGCTATACTAATCTCTGTTGTTTTTTAATTTTTAATTTATTTGTTTTTAAGCTTTCTACTTTTAAATATCTTGAATAAATTATCTATTTTAATCTTTTTATTTGTGCATTGTAATTATACATCATAGTGAGGTTCAAAGTGATTCAAACATACACACAGCACTTGGTGTGATTCTGTCCACATCCTACTCTGCCCCTCACCCCTGTAGATATTATTGAGATTGGTAGTAATACCTTCATATACATAGCATTATTTGAACTGTTTCCTTCAGTATACCCCTTTTTTCCCTCCCCACCTCCTCTCTCTCCTCCATTCCTCTTGGCACAATGTGATTATATATTGTAGTGACATTTCATGTGATGCATTTTTTTTTTTGCGGTACTGGGGATTGAACCCAGGGGCATTCTACCTCCGAGCTACACCCCCAGCCCCATTTTTTATTCTTTATTTTGAAACCGAGTCTCACTAAGTTGCGGAGTGCCTCACTAGGTAGCTGAGGCTGGCCGTGAACCCGGATCCTCCGGTCTCAGCCTCCCGAATGCTGGGATTACAAGCGTGTGCCACTACACCCGGCTGTGATGCATTCTTATGTGCATACATGCACACATGTCTTGGTACATTTGCCTCTGCACCCCACCTTACTACTCCTTTCACTAACCTCACTACTCCTTTCACTACTCCCAGCATTTGGGAGGCTGAGACTGGAGGATCTGGGTTTGCGGCCAGCTTCAGCTGCTTAGTGAGGCCCTCCACAACTTAATGATACCCTGTTTCAAAATAAAGAATAAAAAATAGGGCTGGGGCTGTAGCTCAATGCCCCCGGGTTCCATCCCCAATACTGAAAAAAAAAAAAAAAAGATAATTGTAAGCATGTGCTCATGACCAAGCCACCCCTTTACCAGGAATCTAAGCTAACTGCAGAATAATTAATAGAATGCTATGGATTATTGTTAAATAAGCAAAGTGGAATTATCCTGAAAACTATCTGTTTTCTCTCCCTGTTTTGGAGAGTGAGGAGCTAATGGTAAGTCATTGTCTCTGAGGCTGTTCCCTGAAGCCCGGAAGAGCCATTTAATCCATTTAATCCTCGAAGCTTGATTTCTTCTTATTCTGCTACAGAATTGAGCTCCCACACAAGATCTACGAAGGAAAGAAACTGAAGGTATCCTACATCAACTTCTTCAAGGTAGTGAAGATTGGAGGAAAAAGCTGTGTTCATTTGACCCCAGTAGGGAGCTCTATCAAAATGGACACTAAATGCCCAGCGTGGTTGTGGGCACTGTGAGGTCTGGCCGTGAGTTCTTGCCAGAGGAGACCCAGAACAAAGGGACCCAATAAAAGGTGCGAAAGAAAGAGAAACACCCCCTGACCATTAACCATTACCCTGTCCTGAGATAGCCTGGCGCTAGCCCACCAACTAGTGGCATACACTGTACCCCTCTTCCTTGCCCCATAAAAAGCCCCTAGTCTGTAAGGAAGGAGGCTTCTGACTCTCATGGATTCTCTTTCATGGTCAGTCCCCACTCCCAGGCTTTACCCCAAATAAAGTGTGTTGAGGTCTGTCAAGTCATGTTTCTTTTGTCCCCATAGTCCCTGTCAGTGGTGGTGCATGCCTACAACCCCTGTACTTGGGAGACAGACAGAGGATCACAGATTCAAGGCCATTCTCAGCAACTTAAGGAGACCCTCAGCAACTTAGCAAGACCTTGTAAATAAATAAATAAATAAATAAATAAATAAATAAATAAATAAATAAATAGGACTGGAGGTGTGGCTCAGAGGTAGAACACCCCTGGATTCAATTCTCAGTACCAGAAAAAAAAGTATTCCAAAAGACAGACTCTTCTTGGGAGTAAAAGACAACTAAAGTCCACTGTTGTGCATGAGAGACCCTATGTAATGATTGTGTTTGTTTATAAAGGGCAAATAGACCATTTCCCCTCCCTTGCCAAAAGCTTTTCTTTGGGAAATCTAATTAACTGAGGGTCCTTACTCTAACCTTTTGGAATGTAAATGATTCTCTCCAGGAGTCTGGTCTTTATCCTTTTTGAAATGTAAACACCCAGGGTAGTCTCCCTGGCACCTTGGGAGATTAACCCAGATATCTCAGGCTGTAACTATTTTAAAGGAAAAAAGAAAGTTTCTATTATTCCTTTAGATGAAGGCAATAACTAGAACAAATAACTATCTTAATTTGTGAATAAATTTAGGAGGAACTGTAATAAAATATGCAAATAATGCTGTTAAGTCCTCTCATAGGAGAAACAAGAATGCCCTAAAATCTGAAGGCTATAGGATATGGGTTTTGTACTAGCTGCAAACTTTCTATATACATGTGTGTGAAAGTGCCTTCCTTTGAAATGCTAAGTAAAATTATAAGAGACCATTGTTTGGGGTTTTTTAATTCTTGTCTGAGGCCCCAACAGACCAGACTAAAAATCAAAATGGTGGAGCTATACTCCAGTCCTATTTTATCTTTTTTTAAGTTTGAAACAAGGTTTTACTAAGTTGCTGAGGCTGTCCTTGAACCTGTGATCCTCCTGTCTTAGCCTTCTAAATACTGGGACTACAGGCATGCACCACCAGGCCTGGCCAGCCAGTTCTTTGTGAACCAAGGTCAAAAAAGCAGCCAGATGCTCTGCCAAAATTGTTATCTGACCTTCCAAATACAAGGAGGAAGAAATAGTAGCCAAATTTCCAAACCAGGTCAGGTTTAATCAAAATGATAGTGAAATTCCGTCTGTTTCCAATCTTTCCATTGAAAGAAAGAATCTGAGTCAGGCCTGTGGGGCACATCTGAAATCCCAGTAGTTGGGAGGCCAAAGCAAGAGGATTGCAGGTTTGAAGCACTGCAGTGGTGGATAGCACAATGTGCTACAATGTGTGCTGTATTTTCTTCCTCTACACAAGACCATCAGATCTCTAAAAACGCCACTGACAGGAATCTGTGACAGTTTTATATTTCACTGTCTGGAGCACATGTGCTTTGCTAAGGACTCACGTATACCTAAAAATTCTTTTCTTTTTGAGGAACTGGGGATTGGACTCAGGGGGGTTCTAGCTCTGGGCTGCACCAGTCCTATTTTATTTTTTAATTTGAAAACAGCATCTCATTAAGTTATTGCAAGCTGGCCTTGAACCTGTGATCCTCCTGTCTCGGACTCCCAAGTACTAGGATTACAGGCATGTGCCACTGCACCCAGCTTGTACCTACAAATTCTATCTCATTTGAACCAGTTAATATGGGTTTCTCTATACAGAGGATCAAATATTGTTCTGCAGAATGCCCACAAAGTCCTCATCTTTTTTGGACTGTGTTATAACAGAGTAAGAATGATTACACATCTTTGGGGCCAATAATTGAGTTTTTGAATTTTAATCGTTTGCTCTCATCCATAATCCCTTTGAAGAGTGTGTGTGTGTGTGTGTGTGTGTGTGTGTGTGTGTGTGTGCGCGTTTTACTGGGGATTGAACCCAGAGACATTCTACCTTCAAACTACACTCCCAGTCTGATTTTATTTTTTATTTGGAAACAAGGTCTCGCTACATTAATGAGAGTCTCACTCCTTGCTGAGGCTGTCCTCGAACCTGTGATCCTCCTGTCTCAGCCTCCCAAGTACTGGGATCACAAGGGTGCACCACCACGCTCAGTGGCCTTTGGACTTTTTATGATCTAAACTGGTGACTCAGATGGGAAAATGATGAGCATCACTATCCTTGCATCTTTTAGTCTTAAAGGGTAGCACAAAATTCTATCAATCTCACAGGATTTTGTATGGATTCTTATTTGCAGTTAGCTGTAGTAGTAGCAGCCTTAGAGGTTTCCACTTGTATTTCCCCCAAATGATAGGTTTTTGCTTACAAGTTAAGGAACAACTGTGAAGGTTCCACCACCTGCTGTGTACATCAATTTAATTATATATTTGTAGATTAGGGAAATGATGCACAGATTAGTTCCTGAATTCATTGGAATGACAGAGAGTCAGAGCTGGGATGACTCATTTGCTTCAGCACAGTGCCATGAAGATGTTTCAGGTCCTTGGGCATCAATGTCAACAAGAATTTGGTGTCCAAAGGCCTAAAGATTTCTGTGTATCTTTCCCCCAGTGTATGGTTAGCTGAGCAAATGCCTACAGGTCCTTTGGGGGAAGGACTGTGAGAAGCTCATTATATAAAAATTCTACAGAGTCGCGAGGTCTTCCTTCCTGGGAACTTCATCTGTGCTATCCCTGGAGGCTGACAAGTCAAAATACGCAGGAGAGTTTGTCTGTTGGATTGAGTACTAAAGTGAGAGGTAGCAGGTGTGTGTCCCATAGACAGAACCATCAATCTTTGTAGCACCAGAGGCAGGTCACTTTCTCTCTCATCATGTTTTGTACCCCATAAATATCAACTCTTCTTCTATTTAGTTAAATGTACTCTGGTACTTTTGAGTAGTTTTAGAATACCAGGGTCTATAAAAATGTTAAGACCCTCACTCAAACAATTATAGAAGTTTTTTTAAAAATATACTTTTATTGGTGCATTGTAATTATACATTATAGTGAGGTTCAAAGTCATAAAAAGAAACACACTTACAGGTCACCCCTTCCCAAACCAGCCTATAATCCAGGTATACCTCTCCTCAGTATCTAGCCAAAGAACTAAAATCAGAATACTATAGTAATACATGCATATCCATGTTTATAGAAGCACAGTTCACAATAGCCAAATTATGGAACCAACCTAGATGTCTGTCAGTAGAGTGTGAATAAATAAAACTAGCTCTTTTAAGCCAAAAGAAGAGAAGAAGGAGGCAAATCATAAGAGTGGAGCCCTCTGTTCTACTTAGACCTATTTTTATGTCAGTCATTATTTACATAACACTAAATTATGTTTTAATTATTTCTTCTATTTACTGATGCCTTTAAATGGATCATGCACCCTCAGCCCTATTTTATTCATTATTTTGAAACAGTGTCTAAGTTGCAGAGGGCTTCACAAGTTGCTGAGGCTGGCAGCGAACCTGTGATCCTCCTGTCTCAGCCTCTCAAGTCCTGGGATTACAAGCATGTGCCACCATGCCCAGCTTTCTATTTTATATTTCTTATTTGTAAATAGGATCTCACTAAGTTGCAGAGGGCCTCACTAAGTAGCTGAAGCATGCCGCAAACCTGCAATCCTCCTGTCTCAGCTCCCAAGTACCGGGATTACAAGTGTGCGCCACCATGCCTGGAGGTGAATTTGCATTCTTTTAGTGGAATTAATGGGCTCAATATAACACCAGCATTGTGAGATTATTGGAAAGTCATTGGAAATGTCTGGCCCTGGTAGGCTTTCATAATTGTTATTCCCCACCACATCCCACCTCCTCTTTCCTGTGAAAGAAATGACTGGGACATTCATTTTATAGCATTACTATCATACAGAGCCGTGAAAAGTATCAAAGGAAGAAAGGAATGCAATGGGGTCGCCTCTTCTGGAGTGTAAAGCTCATAGTACAAGCAGGACATCAAAGTGAAGAGAGGTTATTACTTGCAGCCAGGAAGGAGAGCACTGGGAATCATTCCCAAAACACTGTCTCCCCAAGCAAACAAGGCAAGAGGCTCTGATTAGAAACTCATACCTATTCAAGAATGACAGACTTCTCATCACATGGAGAGGCAGGCATGTTCTGGGGAATGCTGTTTGACATCATGCTTCTCGTGCACTGCACATTAAAAAAAAAACGGCACCCCTGGAAAGAGAATTCAGTACTATAATGAGCAAAATTCACTTCCAGGTCATCTAAAAGGGTGGCACACGATGGCTGGGCAAGTTTAGCTGGTGTAGAGTTCACTTCTAAGTTGCCTCGTAAGTTTCTCTAGCAGGCCTAGTCTAAAACAAACAAACAAACAAAAACTTCAGGACAGGTGTGGTGGTAATCCCAGTACCTGGGAGACTGAGTCAGGAGGATCCTGGGTTTGAAACAAACCTTGGCAATTTAGTAGACTCTCAGCAACCTACTGAGACCCTATTTAAAAACATATTTTACAAAAATTAAAAAGGGCTAAGGGTATAGCTTGGAGGTAGAATATCTCTGGATTCAATCCTCAGTACCAAGAAACAAAACAAAACAAAAAAGATGGAAAAGGCAACTTTAGAGGCCAATCAACCATTATTTAAAGAACTGTAGCTTTCCTCCCTTTAGGTAATTGTGCTTTCAGGCACTATTACCTAAAGGGAGGAAAGCTACAGTTAGCAGCTAGCAATATCATGCCACCAAATGGAGTTGAAGAATGGGGAGAAATTGAACTACTTTATTTTCTTTCATGTATTATTCTCTCCGATATTTTTACTATTTGAGGAACAGCAAACACTGAATTTTCCATGGAGCCTGAGAAGGAAAAAGTAATTCCATAATTTAATAAATATTAGTTGACTACTGATAATTGTTATTGCCACACAGAGGTCAGAGAACTGCAGAAAACCGCTGCTAATTTCAAAAGATCCTCAAAAACCTGTCACAGCAGAATGCTTAACCACCCCCCCCCCGCCAATTCATGTTCTATAGCTGATGGATTCTATGTAAAAAATGGCTTTTTGGTCTTCATTCTATATAAAAATATCACGGAAATGCATATCACTGGTAGCACTTAAACCATATTCAGAATCCTGCTGGCCAAGAATTCTGAGACACGAAAGTCATCGATTTCCAGTTTCTGCAACAGGAGAGAATATGGAAGGAGATGAAGACTTCCAAGTGCAGCTGAGAACATGTGGGAAAGTCCTCTGAGTTTTATTCCTCTAACTTTTCTGATTCCTTTAAGTACCTGATTTCTACATTAATCTTTTCTGTTTGCAATAGCTAGTGCAATGCCTCTTTTTTGCTGAATGAATGTTGAGTTATTCACACCTCCCCAGATATTCTGAGTGAATATTTCTTATACATGTGAACTGCAATTCTTAGAGAATCAACGCTTTTGAGGGATTTTTTTTCCCCTCGTACTGGAACAGAATCACACCCATCTTTATGTTTACTTTGTCCTACTGGATATTTTGGCAGAATATGTTTGTGCCTGGCCTATCTGGTAATTTCTTTGATGAGTAAAAGTAACACTAACTTATAGAAGGACAGGATAGAAGAGTATAGAAGCTGCACACTGATTCAGGCAATCGGGTAAATTACCGACCCTCCCAAACCTCATAAACGTAAATTATTATGAGCCCAATACTCATAGTCTCTAATTTGTTATTCAACATCAGCCAATTGTTGCCAATCAATAATACACAGTCAAATCTTCAAATGTTTTCAAGAGATTTTTTTGCATGAAACAATCTTTTTAAGTATTGATGAGGAAGTAAAAGAAATAATTGTGAAAGTAAAACAAACCATATTTGTGGGCTAGAATGTAGGGCCTTAGGGTTTGGAGTCTAAGGGTCCTTTTGGACCTTTCTCTTAGGACAGTACTGGATGGAGTATAAGAAGTTGAGAATAAAACAAATTGTCTTTAATCTCAAAAGGGGCCAGGCTATTGAAAGGCAGAAAATACAATTCATTACATATTTTATAGTGCACAAGAGAGTAGAATTAAATCTAAGCAGAGATGCAGATTACCTAGAGGAGGTGATATATTTTCTGGGTTTCAAGGGATGTATAGGAATTTATTAGGCAGGTGCCTCATGTGGGGAAAAGAGTATTTCAGGAAGGAAGAACATGTACAATAACACTATATCATGAAATAACGTGGTCTTCATAGAAATCTATAAAGTTTAATATTACTGAATCATAAAGTAAAAGAGGGGAGAGGTGGGGGTCAGTGGAAAGAGATGAGACTAAGGAGGTGAGGGAGGGGTAGACAAGTTAAGTACAAAACGGTGTCTTTTGACTTTATCTAACCAACAATGGAAAGCTGGTGATGAATGCCAGCAATATGGAAATAGAGTGGAAGCACTGAGACCAGAGGAAAGAAGATTTGTGAGACAGATGCCACCGTTCTGACAAGACATGAGGAGGACTTGAAATCCAGTAGGAGTAAGACTGGAAAGGGAAAAAAACCAAAACCAAAACCAAAACCTTTTACACAAATGTACCACAAGGCATGCCCATTAACAAGGAAATGGACGGGATGTTTCACAACATTCACAGTGAACAACTACAGCTACAAGTGACAGCATGGATGAAGCTCAGAAAGAAAATGTTAGTAAACAAGTCCTAGAATACTACCCAGAAAAAGATAATTTTTTGTGAAACTTGAAAACAAAAGTATTTAGTTATATATCTATGGAACAAGAAAATATGTTAAAAAAGCAGGGAAATAATAAACATAAATCAGGCTTATTTGGAGAGGAGGGGATTTGGGGGAAAAGATGATGAGAAAGAAATTATCAGTAATATTCCTGTTCTTTGGGTTACAGATTCATGGAAGTTGATTCTAATTTAGATGAGTAGATGGATAAATAAGCAGTTGTTTAAGGGGCCGTGAAGACAATACGTAGTGTGACCAAAGATTCCGCTTATTTCTGGTCTCCCTACTAAGATCTGTAAGACAGGAGAAAATATGTTTTAGAGACATTTTGGAGGTGGGATCAGTAGAGTTCTAGGCTTTTCTTCCTTCAATTGGTTTTAGATGAGCTCCTCCAAGGGAAGAGGTTTCACTGCGTGGGCCTCACGTGCTTTTACATCCCGCTCTTTTTCCGCTTTGCCTGTGGCCATCGTGGCTTCCACTCCACTGGGAGGCAGTGATGCACGCCGCGTGTGGGGGCTGGAGGAGGCCTCCTGCGGGTGCACAGCATTCCTATTGGTGGACTGCAAGAGCGAAAACGAGGCTCCTACAGAAGTGAGGAAAAGAGGGGCGAAGGGGGCGGGGCTAAGAGGAAGGCGGGGCTAAAGAATCCTTACCGGAGCGAGGCCCCAGTGCAATTGTCGCCTCGCTATGCGATGGCGGCGGCGCCGAGCACTGTCACCCCGCTGGCGGCGGAGTCTTCCCCTCAGGAAGCTACCGTCTCTGCCACCTCCTCCTCCTACGCCGCCTGCGCGGTGGCGGCGGCGGCGGCGGCGGCAGTGATTGTGCCTCTCTCCTCCGCCACCTCCACCCCTGCCTGTCCGCTCGCCGGTGGCTTGGGCGACGGCTTTAGCGGCTTTGGCGGCTCCACTATGGCGGCGGCGGGGAGGGGGGGCAGTAGTTTTAAAGTAGACACCCGCCCTTGCCTCAGAGAAGGTGAGTTCCCGTCCCGGGGGGGGCGGGGGCGGCCCCATCTTTGCTGCCTCTCTTCTCTTGGGCTGGTCGTGACCGGCCTGGGCGCGGTTCGCCACCGCCCCCAGCCCCCACCTGCTGTGGCGCAGTAAAGGCCAAGCTCGCCCCGCCCCGCTCCGCTGTACTATCCCCAAGTGTGCAAGCTGGACGGAAGCAGAGAGGGCCTTCCCTATCCCCCCCGCAAAGGATGAGCCCCCCCAGGAAAAGGAACTGCAGGTACTCACAAAGCAGGTGTTCGCAGGGGGAAAAAAGATATCACATAATTTCTCTCCTAGCCAGTCGCTTTAGTGTGCTAAACCGTGTGTGTAGGACGCTGAAGTGTGATTTCCAAAAAGAGAGGAGGCAAGGTAGAAGTGCTGTGGACCTGAAGGGTCAGGGAAAGGAATCTGGGCTGATGGAGAAAGGGCACAGAGATCAGAGAGGAAAGGTCCAAGAGATTAAGGAGAAACCCCTCCTTTGGTGGAATTCAGAGTTTTGCAGTGCAGAAACTCGCAGGAGGAAATTTGCAGAGATGGTGTTAGGCATTTGGGGGAGTTTATCATGGATACTTGAGCTTTCAAGTAGGGTCTGTTGGATGTTAGGATCTTAGTGTATGGTGCAGGAGACCCTACTGGAGAGAGGCAAGGAGAGGCAGAGATTTCGGAAATCACTTCTGGGGAGTTTTCGGTGGCTATTTGGGATCTTATCCTAGTAAAGAAAGGTTTACAGGCCCATCTTTAAGGTGATTTGAGTTTGAATCGATGCTGTTGTATCTCCCAACACATATTACTCCTAGCATAAGAAGATATTTCGTAATTATCTCAATTGGTCTTGAGTTCACACGAAGTACTATGTAATGTGTAAACAGCCTACTAATAGCAAATTGCAAATTTTGCCATTGAAATGTGTTTTAAAGCAGTTTTGGAAATGTTCTTAGATGGTGGAGACCGATTCCACTGCAGAAGATCTCAGAGAATTTTGCCATTGTAAATTTTGTAATTAATTTCTGGTATTTGCTGTGTTACCTTAATTTGCTAACTTATCACCAAAGTGAAAGATTGTGGACGTTGAAACAGAATAAAATAATTTAAATTCTCTTTTCTTGGAAAAGCATATCTCATTAAAATTACCCCATAAAAATTTCCTCTTCGCATTTGTGGATGATATAACCCTATGTGCTATTCCATAATCTTTCACACCTTTCACTTTGGTGGAATGGCAAAGCAATAAAAACGAATCTCTCACAATATTTGTAAAAGGCACATTACATAAATGCCACTTACTGAATATGGAAGTTAGAAATACACTGTAATATGGTGATGTTTTATTCATCAACTCTCTGACTAAAGGCAACCTTTGAAAGACTCTTTTTTGTGTCTTCTTTGGGCCTGGATTTATACCATTGTCCTAGGATAAAACTCCTGAATTTTTGTCTTTTACACCAAACCTTCTGTCCATAACCAGCAAGTAGGTGAGATCTGTGTTATAGGCATCATGATCACCACTTGATTTGACTCTCACAGCCCGTTCACAGTAAGGTTTAGTACCATTATTACATGGAAAAATGGCTTTTTGCCAGGCTTTGTAACTGGTTTGGTTGTAGTATCTTTGGGTATGTGCAAATATTAAGGCTTTAAGAGATATAAGTTCATAAAGTAGCATCATAAAGTAATATCTGTACTATTGTGAGGCAATAAAATGAAGAGAACCCTGGCTTAGGAGTCTGGTGCAGCCAATGTAGAATCTGTTGCTAATGAACCTACTACACTTAGTGACCCTGAATAATGCCCAGGCTTCCTGGACTTGGGTTTTGACATTTCTGAAATAGAATTGAACTAGCCAAACTCCAAGGTTATTTTCATATCTGAAAATATGGACCATGATTTTAGAGTCTCACATTGATATTCCTTTTGTGGCATTTTCATGGCTGTGTGCTAGAACAGTAATTCATATACCATAAGAAACCTTGACCAATACGGACTAGTAAAATCTGTGTTGAATTAGTGTTGAGACAATTCACTAGGATTTGAAAAACCAAATATAATTGTTATCTGAAAATCATCTGTTGCTTCACTTTAGCTAAATATCCTTCATTAACTATTCATTTCAAACTAAAACTCTGTTGTCTTTTCGCTCAAATGATAAATATTTCATATATTGACCTGCCCATAACTCTATTTGGGACTCCAGTGCTTTTGTTAGATATTTACAAAAGCCATACATGGTTGCCAGTTATAATGGATAAAGGAGAAGTGAGAAAAATGTTGCTTGTATTTTTTGCCCACTTGGTTTTTAAAGTCCTAGTTAGGATATAACTCTGAAAGATGTCAAAGATTGTCAGGATTCCAAATATTACAAAAATCATTTTATGATCCATTTCCAGCTGCAGCTAAATCTGAGGAACTCATCTGCCTTGGGACTGGTAAAGAGCAAATGTCAGAGGAGATTAGAAATTGTCAAGTAGAACGAATATTAGAAACTATCAAAAATTAATAATGGGACATTGAGCAGTACACTTCAAAACAAAAGAAATTCCAAGTGAACAAACATATGAAGACTCATACATATAGATTCAGAATTCATGGTAAGGGAAATCATGAAATTTTTGTGGAACACTGTATATTTTATTAAGTGAAGATTTAAAAAATGTTTAGTGGTTCAAAAATAAATTTTCACCCAGTAATGCTGTTACTGTATATTCCTAGTAAAAATCAAAATAAAATAAACAAAACCCCCTTGCTTATTTACTTCTTCCTTTTAAGAAAAATAAATTATGAAATACTTCCTGTTTTGGATTCTGGCTATTAATTTAGTTATTAATCCATTTGCATAGCAATTACCTAACAAGGCTTTCCTTTGTCTCCTTATTGTTCAGTAAATTTCAAGTCATCCCCGTATTTGGGAGGCTGAGACAGGAGGATTGCAGGTTCGAGGACAGCTTCAGCAAGTTGCGAGACTCTCATCAACCTAGTGAGACCCTGTTTCAAAATAAAAATAAAATAGGGCTAGGGATGTAGCTTGGAGATAGAATGTCCCCAGGTTCAATCCCCAGTACCACATACACACACACACACACACACACACACACACACACACATCAGTCCACCATAAGAAAACCAAGTCAATATTTTCTTAATTTATTCAGGAATAATTTATTGAACATCTGAATATATGTGTGTTAGGCACTATGCTTAGTGCGTAGGATATACAGACAAACACAGCTAAAGGCCCAGTAGTAGTGTTTGATAGTAAACTTCTAAAACAAACAAGTAAGTAGGGAAAATGTAGTTTTAACTATGACTAACCAGACTCCTAAACTGTCAGCTCTGTTCTGCTGTTTATTATAAATCTTCACTCTGATCATGGTATCTTACACAATATAGGCACACTAAAGCAAATTATATTATAAATCTAATGTTGGTATCTGCAAAAAATTATTAGTAAACTGTCAGACTTTTTCTCTCTATATATGGCAGGTTGTGGATGTCTGGAGAGAAATTAATGACCATTGGTGAGTTTCTGTACCTCAATCTGTATTAGTTATCAATGTGTGAAAATATTCACTAAGCTTGTTATAAAGACTAAAGCAAACCTCCTACTATATTCATTAAATATCTGTTAGGATAGAACCTTGATTCTTTTCTATCTGAAACCAGTCTTCCACACCCATTCACATCTATTAACCTGCTGGAATGAATAGCATGTCTTTAGTGGCTTTCTGATGCAAAGTAGATGTCACAGGAACAAGTAAATTAATGAATCATGCAGGACCTTTATTCAGTTTCTGATTTCACAAGCATGACCCCTGAGCTCCCCAGCCATAGAGGCTTATGATTATGAAGGTCAAGGACTTAGTTTAAGTAAAGACAGCATAAATATTAAACATATGACTAGTACTCCCAATTAGCTTGTTAATTCCTTTGTCTTTATAATTATTTTATACTTTTATTGGTGCAGTGTAATTGTATATCATAATGAGGTTGAGAGTGGTAGAACATACATGCACACAGCACTTGGTGTGTTTCCCTCTGGCTCCCACGCTGCTCCCTCCCCCTCCCAATACATATTACTGAGCTTGGTATTGATAACTTCATGTATGTACATTATATTATTTGAACTGTTTCCTTCATCAGATCTCCTCTTCCCTCTCCCAATCTCCCTCCCCAAATCCCCTTCTACTATTCTACTTGTATTTCTCCTCATTTATCTGAAGTTCCTTTTGTTTCCCAGTTTCTCTAGCTTCCACATAGGAGAGAAAATGTATGGCCCTTCCTTCTCAGATTGGCTAATCTCACTTAGCATAATATTCTCTAGTTCCATCCATTTTCCTGCAAATGACATAATTTTGTTCTTCTTTATAACTGAGTAAAATTCCATCGTGTGGTTTCACTATCCATTCATCTGTTGACGGGTTCCTAGGCTGGTTCCATAATTTGGCCATTGTGAATTACACTGCTCTAAACATGGATATGCATTTATCATTCTAATATTCTGACATCAATTCCTTTGGAAAGATACCCAGGAGTGGTATATCTGGGTCAAACAGCCGTTCTATTCTCAGTCTTTTGAGGAGCCTTCACACTGATCTCTGTAGTGGCAACACTAATTTGCAATCCCAAAATTGTGTAAGGCTTCTTATTTCTCTCCATCCATGCCGTCATTTATTATTGTTTGTATTCTTTATGGTTGCCATTCCAACTGGAGTTAGATGGAATCTGAGTGTAGTTTTGATTTGCATTTTCCTGACTGTTAATGATACTGAACATTTTTTCATATATTGGCCATTTCTATTTCTTCTTTTGAGAAATATCTCTTCAATTCAATTGCTCATTTTTTTTTGGCAGTACTGGGGATTGAACCCAGAGGCATTCTACCTTTGAGCTATACCCCCAGCCCAGTTTTATTTCTTATTTGGAAACAGGGTCTCACTAAGTTGATGAGAGTCTCACTACTTGCTGAGGCTATCCTCGAACCTGCGATCCTCCTGTCTCAGCCTCCCAAATACTGGGATTACAGGCATGAGCCACCATGCCCGGCTCAATTGCTCATTTTTTGATTGGGCTACTTTTTTCATATTAAGTTTAAGTCCTTTGTATATTTTAGATATTAGTTGTCTATCAGAGGAATAGCTGGCAAAGATTTTGTAGACACTCTTTTCAGAAGCTTGATTATTTCCTTTGTTGCACGGAAGCTTTTTAATTTAACATCGTCCCATTTATTGATTCTAGTTTTTGTTTCCTGAGCTTTGGGAGTCTTATTGAGGAAGTATAATGTGCCATGGGAAACCCTTCATCATCTGTGATAATTTCTGCAAAATAGCGAAAACTTGCCAAACTCATAAATCAGATACTAACCTAATAACCTGAAAAAGTAAGGGTACTGGATAGAATTATAGCCCTAAAGGTTCATCACTCTGACAGGTATAAAGCTTCATTTCTACCACAATTAATGTGTCTGAAAACTCTTTAAATGGAATATGACCTTTAGGGACACAAAAAGAGTTAAAACTCCTTAGCGAGGTTAACACAGTTTCTCATTCTCCTATATCTTGGTTCTGTTCTCTATTCATTCTTTGAGTGTGTGTGTGTGTGTGTGTGTGTGTGTGTGTGTGTGTGTGTGTAGTGGTGCTGGGGATTGAACCCAGAGACATTCTACCTCTGGCTACCCCCCTTTTAAATTTTGAAACAGGGTCTCATTAAGTTACCACACACTGTCTCTAACCTGTGATCCTCTTGTCTCAGTCACCCCCTCACACCCCAGTACTGGGATTACAGGCGTGTGCCAACACATCTAGTTTTGTTCATTGTTTCCTAATGTTAAAATGGTATTAAAAGATTGCAAAAGTCAACTCAGCTCTTACAAAAAACAATCCTATTTAATCAAGAATATTAGAGGGAGGTTGTCTCTAAATATGTAATCATGGAGAATATTGTGCTTGTGCTTTTATCATGGGAGGGTACTGGGGATTGAACCCAGGGGTATTCTACCTCCAAGCAACACCCTAGCCCTTTTATTTTTTATTTCAAACAATGTCTCACTAAGTTTCGAAGTGTCTCAATAAGTTGCTAAGGCTGGCCTGGAACCTGTGATCCTCTTACCTCAGCCTCTCAAGAACTGGGATTACAGGTGTGTACACCTCACCCAGCTAATGTGCTCTTTGAATAATTAAAATGATTATTTCTCATATTTCTCCATGACTCAGAATGATATTTATGTTTATAGTATTGCAGCTAACCCTTTTTAGGTTAGCTCCATTTTTGTTGCTTTATTAAAATAGATATACAAGGATTTCTTTACAGTGCTAGATTTCTTTGCATCAAGATCATTTAGAGTATAAAATTCTTATTTCAGCAAAGCATTAAAACAGCCAATAGCAAATTCTTACCATAAGTATCTGACAAATTTTCCTGAGGAATAAATTTGATATTTTATAACTAAGTCTAGTTGTCATTTAAGAAATACAACTAAAGCCGGGCATGGTGGCGCACACTTGTAATCCCAGCATTTGGGAGGCTGAGACCGGAGGATCCGGGTTCGTGGCCAGCCTCAGCTACCTAGTGAGGCACTCCGCAACTTAGTGAGACTCGGTTTCAAAGTAAAGAATAAAAAAATAGGGCTGGGGGTGTAGCTAGGAGGTAGAATGCCCCTGAGTTCAATCCCCAGTACCACAAAAAAAAAAAGAAAAAAGAAAAAAAGAAATACAACTAAAATTCATTTTATTAAATGTAGCTAGTTATATCTAGAGTCACCTAATTTGAATTGAAACTTAGAGAATACAAAGAAAATTTCATTAGAGTAAACAGAGATAATTCTCTTGCCCAAAATCGAAGAAATATGAATACATTTTGTTTCCTTATAGACCTTGTATGGTTTACAATTGCACAGCCAATGTTGGACCAAATTTATTATCCTTTTCTTACTGAAGCCATTAATGTTATACGTGTGTCACAAAAATCAATTTCATCCTAAATTGTCTGGAGTCATCAAGTAATATTAGGAGAGTTTCAAATGTGATCATTTGGATTTCACACATTCTGTAATTTTATTTATTTATTATTATTATTTTATTTTTATTTATTTATTTATTTTGCGGTACTGGGTATTGAACTCAGGGGCATTCTACCTCCGAGTTATGTCCCCAGCCCTATTTTTTTTTCTTTTTTTTTTTTTTGCGGTACTGGGGATTGAACCCAGGGGCATTCTACCTCTGAGCTACACCCTCAGTCCTATTTTTTTTTATTATTCTTTCTTTTATTTATTTATTTTTGCGGTACTGGGGATTGAACTCAGAGACATTCTACCTCCAAGCTATACCCCCAGCCCTATTTTTTATTTTTTAGTTTGAAACAGGGTCTCACTAAGTTGCGGAGTGCCTCACTAGGTAGCTGAGGCTGGCCGCGTAACCAGATCCTCCGGTCTTAGCCTCCCAAATGCTGGGATTACAAGCCTGTGCGACCATGCCCAGTTCTATTCTTTATTTTGAAACAAGGCCTCACTAGGTAGCTGAGGCTGGCTGTGAACCTGGATCTTCCGGTCTCAGCCTCCCAAGTACTGGGATTACAAGCATGCGTCACCACGCCCAGCTCACATTCTGTAATTTTTGATGCAGAAGTTTACTTTCTAACACTGCAGCTATTTGCAATAGGCCCAATCCAAAAAATGTCACTAAAAAGTAAGTTATGTCAAATGTTTCTGTACTTTTTTTTTTTTTCCTTGCAGTACTGGGGATTGAACCCAGGGGCATTCTACCACCGAGCTACATCCCAGTCCTGTCTTTTATTCTTTATTTTTGAAACAGAGTCTCAATAAGTTGCAGAGGGCCTCACTAAGTAGCTCAGGCTGGCCAGGAACCGGGATCCTCCTGTCTCAGCCTCCCAAGTACTGGGATTACAAGCATGTGCCACCACGCCCGGCTACTTTTTTTTTTTTAAGGCATATATTCTGGTTCAAACTGAATCTAATGTTTTATATCCAGATATGGGGTTTTAGTAATGTCCATATTCATAGAATATGGGATATTAGTTTTCATAATTATAGTTTACTGACTTAAGAACATCCCACTGATATTACTACTGCCTTTCCCAAATTACTATAGTTATTTTGGACCAAATCCACCTGAATCTAGAAGTAATATCTTTTAAATATTCACTCACCTAGTCTTTTATTTCCTATATGCTTTCTGGGCCTTAGCTTCATCATTTATAAAATGAGGACATTAAAGTAGATTGATTTTAAACTGGAGGCAGTTTTGCCCCAGAAGGGACATTTGGCAGGATCTACAGATCTCTTTGTTTTTCACAACTAGGGAATGCTACTGGCATCCTATTGGTAGAGGCCAGGGATGCTGCCAAATATCCTACAATGCACAGGACATCTACTCACAACAAAGAATTACCTGGCCCAAAGTGACAATAGTGACAAGGCTGACGAATCCTGGACCAGATGATCTCTTAAATAACCTTGGTATAAAATTAGATTATTATATATATTAAAATTTCAATGCTTCTGGATCAGTAAACAAGCATACCTTTACCAAATGCATACATGTGTTAAACATTTAATTTTTTTCCCATTAATATATGCCAAATCCTGGAAATTAAAATTACACATATTTCTGTACTTCTTTGATAAAAAAACTAGTTTTAGAGTAATTAATCTGATCAATATTACATAGTTATGAATGGAGATGAGATTTTAATCTGTTTAACAAACTCGAAATCTTTTTTCCTCCTACCCAGTGCTATAGGTTATAGTTCCCTCCCATTTCAAATTCTTATGAAAGTCCATTTTCTCACATCATGTAAACATTTCTTGTAGGAAGGAAACAAAGAGGTAAAACACCTTTATTAGTAGAACATTCAGGTCTATTCCTCCTCCTACCAAAAGCTGAAGCCACACTTAAATGTAATCAAATCTATTACATCATATACATGAACTCTCTTCTCAGATCCCATTTATAATTTGTCACCAACTATTTTATTTCAAATAAACCTCATGAATGTAATTCAGGAGAGTATCATTTATAGGATAGTAGCAAAACAAAGGTTTATCACTTCCTCTTACAGTTTTCTCTCAGCAATGGGTTGACTACAGGGCAACTGTCCCTCATGCACTGTTTCCAGAAGAAGAGGATGCTTTCATCTTTTATTTTTATTCTTTCATTATTTAAAAATGTGATAAAATATGCGGACCATAATTTTTGCCTTTTTGTTTGTTTTTATTTTTATTTTTATTTTTTTTTTGCGGGACTGGAGATTGAACTCAGGGGCATTCTACCTCCAAGCTACACCCCCAGCCCTATTTTTTATTCTTTATTTTGAAACCGAGTCTCACCAAGTTGCAGAGTGCCTCACTAGGTAGCTGAGGCTGGTCGCGAACCCGGATCCTCTGGTCTCAGCCTCCCGAATGCTGGGATTACAAGCGTGCGCCACCACGCCCGGCTTTTGTTTGTTTTTATTAAGGTAAATTTATTCTTTTTAACATACTTTTATTGGTGCATTGTATTTACACATCATAATGAGGTTCAAAACCATAGAAAGACATGTACACAGCACCTGATGTGCCCTCACCTCGGCATCCCACCCCACTCTTTCCCTCCTCCCCACCCCAGCACAAAGAGTAAAAACAATAATAAATGCTGGCAAGGGTGTGGGGAAAATAGGTACCCTTATACGCTGTTGGTGGGATTGCAAATTAGAATAGCTGCTATGGAGATCAGTGTGGAGGTTCCTCAGAAGACTAGAAATTGAGCCACCATATGACCCAGCTATTAAACTCTTGGGTATCTTTCCAAAGGAATTGAAGTCAGAATATTATATATGTATATTCATATTCATGTTTATAGTGGCACAATTCACAATAGTCAAAATTGCCTTTTAAAGGTTTTTTTTTTTTTTCCGGAACTGAGGATTGAACCTAGGGGCATTCTACCTCCAGGCTACACCCCCAGCCCTATTTTTTATTCTTTATTTTGAAACAGGGTCTCACTAAGTTGCAGAGGACCTCACTAAGTAGCTCAGGCTGGCCATGAACCTGGGTCCCCTGGTCTCAGCCTCCCAAGTTCCTGGATTACAAGCATGTGCCACCACGCACATCTTTTTAAGTAAAAAGATTTTATTTTATTTTTTATTGATGAATTGTAATCATACATCTTTGTGAGGTACAAGCTGATAGAGGCATACGTGCACACATTACTTCCTGCCCCATTCCCTCCCCCCTCCCTCCTTCTCATGTTCAGTTTAGTGATTGACTTTGATATGTTTGTGAACGTACTTAAGTATTTTAATGATACAATTTAGTGACATTAAGTACATTCACGTTGTGTAGCCTTCACCATGACCCATCTACAGAGCTTTTTCATTGTCCCAAACTGAAACTCTCTGTACCTATAAGTCGTTTTTGTTTTTTTTAATATAACCACATTTCTCCATTCTGAAGAGCTTTCTGTTGTGTCCAATTTCTGGAAAATAACATATGTTTAAAAGTTGTGCTTAATTTGTTAGCAGTTGATGACCGGAGGAAATATAGTTTATTATAACCACAAGGTACAAGGCAAGGCAGTTTTACCCTCTTCACCCTGAGTAAAAATGGCACCATCCATTAAACCTTAGATTTATTTTATCTTTTTCATATGTTATCATTTTAAGCCTTCACTCTATTATCAGATTTAGATTACTTTCCCATTCTGAAACTAATTTTTGACAGTACTTTCCCATTCCTCATCGATTTTATGTAAAATGCAAAGAAATTCTATCAGCATCAGAAATTCCTGTATTTCAAAGACAATATTCTAGTCCATATGTGATAACATACCATTGTGTCATTAATATCTCATTATCAGCTGGGCAAGGTGGTACATGCCTATAATCCCAGTATTTTGGAGACTGAGATGGGAGGATTTCAGGTTTGAGGCCAGATTCAACAATTTAGTGAAATCCTGATTCAAATAATAAAAAATAAAAAGGGCTGAAGGGTGTAGCTCAGAGGTAGAGCACCCCTGGGTTCAATCCCCAATAGCACAAAAAAGACATTTTGCTGCAGATGAGAGATGATATTGTGCTTTGCAGCATATAGTATATTATCATTTCATATTCAAATGTAGAAAGCCCCTGGGTTCAATCCCCAGTACAAAAAGAAAAAAAAAAAAGTCTCATTACCAAGTTTCCACACAACTGGGATTTGACTGTTTGATTCTGAATATAAAACCTTGCTCTATGATCCATATCTCTTTTCCAAGTTCATTATAGTATAAAAATTTAAAAATGTCAGGGAATGAAGAGTAGTTCAGAGGTCCTATGCCAGAAATAAATTAAAATAACATGCCTAAGATTATACAGGAGGTATTTGCCATACTATTCTCAAAAACATTTACTTGAGCTGGATATGTTGTTGCACATTTGTAATCCTAGTACTTGGGAGGTTGAGACAGGAGGATTGCAGGTTCAAGGCTAGCCTCAACAACTTAGTGAGACCCTGTTTATTTATTTATTTATTTATTTATTTATTTATTTATTTATTTTTGTGGTACTGGGGATTGGACCCAAGGTCATTCTACCTCCGAGCTACACCCCCAGCACTATTTTTTTATTCTTTATTTCGAAACCTGGTATCACTAAGTTGCGGAGGGCCTCACTAGGTAGCTGAGGCTGGCCTCGAACCCGGATCCTCTGGTCTCAGCCTCCCAAATGCTGGGATTACAAGTGTGCGCCACCATGCCCAGCTGAGACCCTGTTTTAAAATAAAAAATAAAATAGGGCTAGGAATGTAGCTCAGAGGTAGAGCACCCCTGGGTTCAATCCTCAATACCACAAAAAATAAAAGACATTTTGCTGCAGATGAGAGATGATATTGTACTTTGCAGCATTCAGTATATTATCATTTTGTATTCAAATGTATAATGTATTTATATTTTTAACCTTAACTCCCCTAACTTGTAGTTGAGTTAGATTGAAAAATACATGTCCATCTGCTATGAATTTTGGGCATTTATCATCAGAGAGGAAAACTGAGATACTTATACCTAAATTATAAACAGAATATTAGTTTTGCAAAAAAACCTCTTTTTGACAATAGCTGTAATGACTAAAACAATATACCTAGTATGTGTTTTTGCAAAGAAATATTTCAAGAGAACCAGTTTATGGTTAGGGTATACAGAAATGAAGATAATGGAGGAGTAGGGGAACAAATACTGGGACCTTTTGATTATTTTAGGCCCTTAGAGTTCTATATTAACTTATAAATACTTAAAATGTCAAATCATTTTTTGTGTTTCCTGATAGTCTTATTATTGAAAAAAGCTAAGATCTTTAATTGCCACACCAAAATTCTCCTTCTGTATGTAATCCTCTCTAAAATACTACCTTTTTCCAGGGATCATCATAAAACATATAAAGTCAGGTACAAAAGAAACTTCAGAAATAGAAATATGAAAGGTTTTGATATATTGTTAGTCATATATAGCTAGTAAATAGCAGGGTGACAACAGCAATACAGTCTCTCTTATTCTGGTGATTTTAAAAACTCTTACTGGTTTTGGAATTAAGAATCAGAATAAACCCTTATTTAACAACTAACCAATAAAATATGTTTGTTTTATATTCTAATCAGTTAAAGAGAAAAACTTGGAAAAAGTACAGAAAAGAGAAAGATACAACCCCTCCCACCAGGTTTCTCCAGCTGTATCTGGCTTCCCATTCCTAGCAGAATCAGTTCCGACGTCTCAATTATTTCCCATGACACTTAAGTTCATGACAAGTAGTAAGTTCTCAGTAAACATTAGTTTCTGTCTCACTCATCTTCTTCATAGACAGCATCATCTGCTCACCTGACTTTGAATTCAATATCTGTTTCCCTGAGATTGGCCTTCCCTCAAGGCCTTCACCGCTGACACAGGCTGAAAAACCTCTGTACTATTACCAGTTCCTTTGCACACTTTCAGAATTGGCTATAAGCCATTTATTTCTTGGAGTTACAAAGTTATGTCTCAAATAGTGAGGATGGGGGTAGGGTGGTTCTAAAGAACCATTTACTTAGCTGGGCATAGTGGTGCACACATGTAATCCCAGTACTAGGAGACAGAGAGGAGGATTGTAGGTTCAAGACTAGCCTCAGTAATTTAGTGAGACTCAGCAACCTAGCGAGACCCTAATTGAAAACAAAAAAAAATTTAAAAGGACTAGAGTATAGCTCAGAAGTAGAATACTCCTGGGGTCAATCCCCAGTACCAGAAAACAAACATTTACTTAGCATTTCTTGAAAATCAGACATTTTTTTTTTTATTTTTTAAACATATAGTGCTCTTGCTAGCTACTCCTCTGATAGAGGACTAAAATCTAGAATTTACACAGAATTCAAGAAACTGCCTAAAAAACAAATAACCCAATAAAAAATGGACAAGTGAACTAAATAGACACTTCACAAAAGAAGCAATACAAATGGCCGATAAATACATGAAAAAATGTTCAACACCATTGGCAATCAGAGAGATGCAAATCAGAACTACCCCGAGTGTTCACCTAACACCAATTAGAATGGCAATCATTAAAAACACAAACAACAACAAATGCTAGAGAGGGTATGAAGAAATAGGAACTCTGATACATTGTTGGTGGGATTGCAAATTAGTGCAATCACTTTGGAAAATAGTGTGGAGGACCCTCAGAAGAATGGGAATGAACCTTCCATATGACCCAGCTATATCACTCCTGGGTATCTACCCTAAAGAATGGAAACCAGACTATCGTAGTAATGCATACTATATGCTATATGTGTAGAGTACACAATTCATAATTACCAAACTGTGGAACTGGCACTAGACAAGATGTCCATCAACAGATGAATGGATTACAAAATTATGGAATATGTGCACAATGGAATTCTACTCAGCCATAAAGAAAAAACAAAATTATGTTATTTGAAGGGAAATGGACAGAACTGGAGGTATATTATTGCTAAGTGAGATTATTCAGTCACAAAAAGTGAAAAGCCGGATGTTCTCCCTCACATGCAGAAGCTAGGGAGAAACTGGGATCAAGAGGGACTCCAGACATAGGAGGAGAAACCTTAGTGGAGTGGGGGGGGGACCTAACTGACGGAGATGGGAGGGGGGAGGAAGACTTGAAGAGGGAAACACCTCAATGGTCATGATGTACATACACACGCTTATCAAAGCCAATCACTGTGCTGAGCACGGGAAAGTGAGGAAGGAGAGGGAGTGGGTGGGAACTGGGGGAGGCCTCACTGAGTACCGTGTGCATGTGTGCCTCTATCACCCTGAACTGCATCACGATGTATGTATTGTGAATTCCATATAGCCATTGGTTTTTTTTTATATTTTTCTTGTTGCACTGTAGTCTCACCCATCATACGCAGTTCATAGTGCACACAGCACTTGGTGGGCTCCCTCCCCTCCCTCCCCATACAGAGCAGCCAGATTCCCATTGGGATGCTCACGCATCTACAGAATGTCAATGGAAGTGTTTCCTTCATTAACTCTCCCTCTCCCCCTCCCCACCATCTCCTAACTTCCTCCCTGGCTCCACTGGGGTTTCTCCTCCATTATCTGAAGTCCCTTTGGTATCCTATTCCCTAGCTTCTGAATATCACACATGTTTTTTATGAATGTTGTGAGCCTAGCGAGGGAATCTCTCGTTAAAGACTTTAGCCTACTTAAGAACCAGCTCTCAGGGAAATCTTTGGCAGACTTAGATTTGAATACTGAAATACAGGCTCTAATGCTGACTAGCTGTGAGACTTTGAGAAAACCACTTCATCTTTCCAAACCTCAGATACCACTTTTAGAAAGTAGAAATTACCACAGTCATGTCAAATTTAGGGATAATGCAGCTTGAGGATAATTTAGCAGTATAGAGTGGCCTCTATGAAACAAAAACACATTTGTTCTCAATAGAAAGCCACTTTCCACAATCCTCCTGAGGACAAATTCAGAATCTAAAAATATCTTGAAAGCCTGGGATGATTAGTTAAGTCTAACAAGGTAAAATTTAAATGGAACTAATATAAGTATATATTGAGTCTGTTTGGGGGTCCAGAAGAGTTTCTGACTATATAGCTGTCCTGCAGCAACAGTTTAATCAGCTCCAGGTGAAATAGAACCATGTATGTTAGGCAAAAGTTAGCTGAGCCTGAGCCAGCAGGATGATGTGACCACGGAAGTTAGTGAAGTCATCTTAAGATACATTGAGAAAAGATACATATTCAAAATAAAGAGTTGAATATACTTAATGACTAATGAACTGTACACATAAAATTGGTTGAAATGGTAAATTTTATGTTTTCTGCCACAATTCTGTAAAATATGATGATACCATTCTATTTGTTCATTGTTATTATGATTTGATTAAGGGGATCATGTGTAAGTTACAGTTTATGAATGGCAGGGATTTAGACAAACTTACATAAGAGGATGAGAAATGCCATATGAAGGAACTGGGATTAATTCAACAAAGGGGTAAAGAGGGAGGGAAGAAATAAAGACAAAAATAATTAAAGTATTAAAGGCATATTAGAAGATACTTTATACTTTCCATGTCTTCCAGAAATAAAACTAGGTCCACTGGAAGCTCTTGGACAGTGGCTCTCAAAGTATGCTCTCTGAATCAGCACCATCAGCATCACAGGGAACTTTTTAGAAATGTAATTTTTGGGCCCCATCCAAGAACTATTGAGTCAGAAATTCTGGTGGTGTGAATCCAGTAATCTCTTTTAACACCTCTCCCGATGATTCTGATATACACTAAAGTTTGAGAAGTCCTACACTAGGAAAACAGATTTTGGTTCAAAAAAGTCCATACAAATCCTAAAAAGATAGGTTCTCAACCCACATTATGCAGCAGAATCACCCGGGAATCTTTCATAAATAAACCATGACTGGGAACCACACAAATTCTGATGAACTGATGTGGGGTGCAGCTTCAGAATTCTTAGATTTTAATTGATGATTCTAATGTGCAGCGAAGGTTGAGAACCACTGTGATAAGAGGTTGAACTAGGTCACTAGTTTGGCTATCAAAGAGATCACAGCCAAACACAGACTCCTGAGGATCTTTCTTGAAAACACAGATTCTTGAGCTGCAACCATGGATATTTAAATAAACTTGAGACAGTGCCAAAGCTCAACCTCTTAAATTGGGGACAACATTACTTAATCTTAAATGGAATAGATCTGAAGGCTTATATTCATAGGAAGCTCTAAGCTCAGCTTTTAATACCCTCTAGTTCTGACAGATATGCCTCTTTTATTCTTTCCTTCCTTTCTGTGACCACTACCCATTTTCTTGCTCAAGCTTCAAATCTGCAATGGACTCCTGACTGCTATACCTTTTTGAAGTCACTCGTTTTCCTCTGTTGAAAGCAGAATTAAATACAAATGCCCTTTGAAAGCTGTTTGTGATTGGGCTTCACTCTGAGCTTTCCATTATTGCCTCCCCTCTTCTTATTTAAATTTATATGTCTTTAAAAGCTTAGATTAGAATCTCTTCTCCTCTATGAAGTTTTCTTCAAATTCCTCAGCAGGAATACACTGTACATTCTTGTGCTTTACAGCACTGTATATATATATATAGCAGTACTGGGGATTGAACCTAGGGGCATTCTACCTCTGAGCTACACCCTCAGTCCTATTTTTTATCCTTTATTTTGAAACAGGGTCTCACTAAGTTGCAGAGGACCTCACTAAGTAGCTCAGGCTGGATTTGAACCCGGATCCTCCTGTCTCAGCCTCCCAAGTACTGGGATTACAATGCTTGGGCCACCACACCCAGCCACATAAAATATTTTGGCCTTGCAATTGTAGTTACTTCTATAAACATCACATTTTCCTTACTAAACTGTATGTTCCTTGAGATTAGGAATTACTCAGTTTGCCATTCCCAACATGTGAAAGAATTATGTATACATAATGGAAAGTGTTAAGGTAAAACAAAGCCTACATTCCAGCTTCACCACGTAATATACGTGACAGATTAATTTGGTTTCACTGAATCCCAATTTCCAGACTTTCAGAAATGTAGGAAATGACACTTAACTGCATACCTTTGTCTTAAGGGCTGTCATCTTGTTGAATATGCAGAAGGCCCTTAATTAATGTTCATTCTTTTTTCTTATATCTTTCCCAAATAAATATCGTAATACTTTGAAACTAAGTTCAATAAATATTAGTAAAGCTAAATTATATCTAAAGACACTGAGGGCCTGAACCAGGTAGCATCAATGTGGAATTCATAGAAAGTGGCAGGAAAGTATGTTATATGTTAGAAGTGACACAAAATAGTGGTTTTTCTGGGCAAATGGCAGGACTTTTGAGACTATTATGCCACTTGATAAAAAAAAAAGCCCAACTTTTTTTGAAGAAGCAAGTCAAAGGCAGTAAATCTAAGCATACTATTATAAAGGAAAAGTTATAGGGATACCAATAATTTCATGGACTTTGTGGAAATAATCTGGAATACCAGTAATGAGAAGCTCGGTCTAAACACCCAGCCTTGAATCTTGTACCTGTGTAGGCTGGGCCTGAGGCCTGGGCCCATAGGAGCTGAACTGGTCCTTGGGTGGGCTGTAAGGTTGAGTATACAGGGTTGGCCTAGCTCCTGGCCAGGCCTGGTACCTGGATGGATGGACCTCACACTGGAGCCTGTAAGAGTGGTCTTGGAACCTCATCCAGCCTGGCACAAGGGTTTACTATGGTGGTTCTGAGCCCTGGGTCTTCTGGAGAAGGCTTGCATCCTGGGTCCCCTGGAGCCTGGTCCTGCAGGGGCTCATCTGAAGCCTAGACTCATGGGTATTAGCTTAGTGTCCAGAGCACTGAGGCTGTCCTGGAACCTGGGGCTGTTGGCACTGAGGCTGGCCTGACGGCAAAGTGTACATGTGCTAGCTTAGAGACTAGACTCCTAATGACTAGCCTAGGTCCTGGGACTTGAGTGACCAGTCTGGGATCTGGACAACCAGGTGTTCCTAGGGCCCAGGTCTCTGGGGGCCTGCCCAGTGCTCAGGTTTAATTGGACAAGACTGGACCCTGTCCTGCTGGAGCATGAGGCTACAGAGGCCAGGCTGGGGGTGAGGCTGCAGGGACTGGCCTGGGGCTGCTGGTACTGGGGCAGGTTTGAAGCCTCTGTCCACAGGTACAAACCTGGAGACTATTTCTACAGTAGCTGACTTGGAGGTTGAGTCCATGTATGCAAGCCTGATGGCTTAGGGTTACAGGATTCAGCCTGATTCTGGGACTATGGAGGCCAGAATCATGCTGAGTGCAGGCCAGGGCTGAGGGCCGCAGAGGCTAGCCTGGCATTGAAACAGCTTGGAGATTGACTGTTGTATAGACTTGGGGCCCTGGGTGGCAGGATCTGAACTGTCACCAGAGCGGGCCTGCAGGCTTTGTCTGTAGTCTGCGGAGTGGGGATCTGCTTGGTGCTGGATTTTACCAGGGCAGACCCAGTGTTGGCATTCAAGGCAAAGTCTGAACTCTCATTTCCTTCTTCTTCCCTCACACACAGGATATCTTTCTTCATGCTGTGCCACCTGGTATTTGGGGAGGGGTGAGACAAGTAATGTAAAGCTGTCCTTCATATACTCTCCAATGCATCTCTTATTTCTGTGATATACCTAGGTGCTGAAATCTCTCCTTGTTTCCTAAGCTCTTGTGAAGGTATTTTTCCTGTGTGGATAGTTATTGAGATTGAGGTTTCTGGGTGGAGGACAAGCACTGGAGAGTCCTAGTCTACCATCTTGTTGACAGCCATCCTAATAATTTTAAGTAGATAATCTTACATGCTTTTTGGAAAAAATTAAAATAAGGCAGTTCTACAGAGAGGAAAATGTTAAAGTTTCTCCCCTTGTTCCTTCTCTTGTCCCACTTCCCAAAGTTAACCATTTATTATATCATTCCATAGTTTTCTATGCATATGTGTGCATATATTTAATTTTTGTTAGTATTGGGATCTGATGTATTATATTTGTTCTACAACTTTTTACTTATTTAAATATATCATTGGTGAGCCGGGCGTGGTGGCGCACACTTGTAATCCCAGTTCTTGGGAGGCTGAGACAGGAGGATATGGGTTCGCGGCCAGCCTCAGCTACTTAGTGAGGCCCTCTGCAACTTAGTGAGACCTTTTTCAAAACAAAGAATAAAAATAGGGTTGGGGGTGTAGCTCAGAGGTAGAATGCCCCTGGGTTCAATCCCCAGTACTATAAAATAAATAAATAAATAAATCTATCATTGGTATTTCTCCAAGAAAGTATATATGGTATGGACTTATTTATTTAAATAGCTGAATAATAAGTAACAATTTTTATGTTTTGTAATTCATACCCTATAGATAAAATAATAAACTTTCATAGAAAACATCGAAGCTGTTAATGACTTTAGATATAAATGTGGACCTCAAATGTGTTTACAAGAATATTTGTCATGTATTACTTATTATAGTGAGAAACACTATAGTACAAATTTCTAGATGTTAGTATATGAACATTATTTTCTATCTTTGGGGGGCTTATGTGAGAGTTGTTTGGCCGAATGCATGTCCTCGTGTTTGTACAATGATGGAGGATGTTTGCCCATTATGGACAAAGATGATTTGTGGCTTCATGTGATTTTTAGATAACATTGGGGTCATATATTGAGATAAGTGACAGCCTTAAAACAGTGTTTCTTGGGATTGTCTGCTGTAATAAACAAAATATCAAGGCTGGGTTTTAAAATTCAGCCTTTCATTATTGATGTCCTATATCATTCTTTGAATCTCATGAAGTTACTGCTGCTCCTGTAACTATTCCATTAGAATGTCATTGCCTGGACTTATAACACTACATTAATTAGGTCTTGCCATATTAGACATTATAGTCATATTTAATATGTGCATATTATATTGCATACTTGAGAAAAACTATTACTGTAGCCTCACAAACATTCCAATTTGAAGTGGTATAGGAAATAATATAAAGTTGAGGAATGAAAAGGGTACCTCTAAATATTCATTAATGTGGTTTTTATCTTCTCTATTTTATTCGTAGATGCTACTTGGAATCAACAGAAAAGGGCTGAACTTTTCACTGATAACTTTTGTCAAGTATGTGGAGTGGTGCTACAGTTCAAATCACAAAGGATTTCACATTATGAGGTTGGTTAAGAATAATGAGAATAGGGTAAAAAGCAAGTTTTTAAATGTAGCAAGTAATCTTCATATAAGTCATCTTATTCGATTATTACAAGAATTCTGTGAAATAGGTGGTATTAGTGCCCTTTGATGGATAAGAATACTGGATTAGAGAGGAAGAGTTAACATACTACCTAAAGATCGGAAATCTGGATTTAAACCCAGCAGTTTGGACTTCAAAGCTCATTTTCTTTTCTTCACGTATTTTTGCCTCCTGTTGCATCCATCAAGCTACTATACCATTTGTTTTTGTAGTAAATACAAGGGAGGTGTTTTCAAGTGTGTATAGGAAACTATTAATGTGACTCAAGCGATATTGTAGAACTCTCAGGGTCTTCCTTAATAATTCATAAAGACTATAGAAACACAACGAACCAGTCTTGGACTTCACAGCCACATTTTTAGTCACTGAACTCTAATTCTCATTTTTAGTCACATAAACTCTAGAGCTAGAAGAGAAAATGTTTAATGTTCTTACACTTTTAATTTATAGATTAGGAAATGGAGACATAGGGAGATTTTTTCATAGCTTTTCATTGACATAATTAAGCCTAAAGATGATTACTTCTCATTTCATATTCAAAGTTATTTCTTTTCATTTGGCTTTGGCTCACATTCTACACCATATAATGAGCTACTGGATATCTTTCATACCTGGTATCTAGATTACCAAAAGTACTAGATACATTTACCTTTAACAATGCCAGTTCTAGTTTTTAAAGTATAATGCCACTTCTACTTTTAAAAAATATAACATGTAGTTTTACCCATTGCTAATCTTATTGAGAATTATATTTTAATCCTTATGTTGATTAGGATTAAATTACTGTAATTATTATTTTTGTGTGGTACTGGGGATTGAACTCAGAGGCATTCTACCTCAGAGCTACACCCCCAGCCCTATTTTTTATTCTTTATTTTGAAACAGGGTCTCACTAAGTCGTGGAGGGCCTCACTAGGTAGCTGAGGCTGGCCGTGAACCCAGATCCTCCAGTCTCAGCCTCCCAAATGCTGGGATTATAAGTGTGTGTCACCACGCCCGGCGAATTGCTATAATTATTGATAAGAAAATTTTGTTGGCTATGGATTGAGAAAAGCTAGGTTCAAGTCACAAGTCCACCATTGACTAGTTGTATAACCCTGGGCAAGTCACTCTACCTCTCTGGGCATACTTCTTGAACCTACAAAATGAGGATAGCAAAAATATCTTTTACTATACTTGTAAGAAATACGTGAACTTAAGTGTATGAGGATGCCTTGCATATTCTCAAATGCATAGCTCAAAGACTTGGAATTAATAAAGAGCAACAGTTGGAGTGCTGTGATAACTACAGTCAGAACTATTTGAATTTAAATTTGAAAACAGCTTTTTATTGAACTATTCAGTATAAAATGCACAAAACAAAGGAAATAAATATTGATTATAATTCTATCACTTGTAATTAACCATTTAATTTCTATCATTTAATTTATTTTTTGCTGCTATGACCTCAATGTTTTCAGAACCTACACAAACACATCCTTATATAAAAGAATCATAGACTATGTTTTGTACTTATTTTTCATTTAAGAACATATTCTGGACATTTTGTCCTATCATTCCATCTTTTTCTATAATATTTTAATTGGTATAAAATATTATGTAGATGTTGTATCATATTTTAAAATTTAAATTTCAATGCCATCTGCAGTTAGATGGTTAAGCCAGTTGAATCATAAAATCAGAATTATACATGACTTTCCATATTTTTAAAAAAATTCAATGTAAATTTTCTACTTGAAAAGGTAATTTTTTTCCTTTAGTATACAGCTTGGTTAATATTGTTATACTATCTCAATATAGTATTTTTGTATATGTGAAATAAGATAGCGCTGCAAAAGTTATGAATTTTGTATTCATGCTTATGCATTTAAGAAGCCATTTCATGCACTTTTGCCATGTAGATATGTCCCTCTATTTTCCTCTAAAACTCTGAAAACTTTTACTTGGTGTGCTGAAGTGTTTAATCCATCTAGTATAGATTTTTGTGCATAAGATTGTTTCATACGAATAGTCAGTTGTCCCAAAACTATTTATTGTACAGTCCATCCTTCCCCCTCTGATTTGTAGGTGCACCTCTGTCATATACTAATTTCCACATATATATTGGTCTGTTTCGAGGTTATTTTTCTATTTTATTGTATTGGTCTGTTGTCCTATCTCTATAGTGATTTCATTTTTACATCTCATTTTTATGTATAAGTCACAATATCTGGAAGGGAAAGTTACATGACAAACATCATAAAGTAGGTTAAAAGATAAGCCATAGATTGTGTGACATTTATAATTCATATAACTAACAAAGGATTAGTGTCCAGAATGTATAAAGGGCTATAAATCAGAACAAGAACCCAAAAGAAAACTGGGAAAGTGATACAAACAAGCTACAGAAGAGATACTCAATTTCACTAGGGATCATTACAGGACATATAAGTAAAATGATAATGGAATAGCATATAAAAACTATAATAGTGACAAAATTAAAATCTAATAGCATTTAACACTTCAGAAGAATATCAGGAAACAGAAACACTCACAAACTGCCTTTGGAGGTGTAAACTGCTTCAGAATTTTATAATAACTTGTAAGGTTAAAAATCCATACACCTTATAAGCCAAGAATTACAGTTCTAGATATCTGTTGTAGAGAAACCTTAAACATATATATTTGGAGATATTTTTACATATGTTCATCACAGAAATGCTTGTAGTACAAAATAAACAGAAGCATATCTGTCCGCGATAGGGAATTGGATGGGTAACAAATAGAGTAGAATATTATAGAGTATGTAAGATGAAGGAACTGGAATTATACTGATCAATAGGGAGAAATCTTAGAAACATAATACTGAATTTTCAAAAGCATTTTGAAAAAGCATATGTATCAAATGATTCAGTTTTCAAAAGGATAAAAACATGAAAGAAAATAATATACATCAACTTTACCTGTAGGAAGAGAGGAGGGAAGAATTGTGGGTATTAGGATATACAATTACATCTGTAAAGTTTTACCTTATTTAAGAAGGACTTCTAGCCTAGCATGGTGGCACATGCTTGTAATCTCAGTACTTAGGAGGCTGAGACAGGAGGATCACAGGTTCACAGGTTCACGGCCAGTCTCACCTACTGAGGCCCTCCGCAACTGAGTGAGACCCTGTTTCAAAATAAAGAATAAAAATAGGGATGGAGGTGGAACTCATAATTAGAGTGCCCCTGGGTTCATTCCCCAGTGCCACATAATAATAATAATAATAATAATAATAATAATAATAATAATAATAATACTCTAAAAAGGACTTCTGAAAGAAATAGAGCAAAATGTGGGCATCTATTGAAAATAGATGGTGGGTATGGACTTCAGTTAGATTCTGTCCTGTCCTTTCTTTCTCTTTTAGGGTTTTGGGGATTGAACCCAGGGACATTCTATCTCTGAGCTATGCCCCCAGCCCTATTTTAGTTTTTATCTTGAGACTTTTTTTTTTATTTTGAAACAGGGACATTCTATCTCTGAGCTATACCCCTAGCCCTATTTTAGTTTTTATTTTGAGACTTTTTAAAAAAATTTGAAACAGTCTCACTAAATGGCTGAGACTGGCCTTGAACCTATGATCCTCCTGTCTCAGACTTCCAAGATATAGGATTACAGGTGTGAGCCACCCCACTCCTGTCTGTCCTTTTCTTTATGAAGGATGAACTTCACAATTAAAATTCTGCAAAAAGAGAGGGATTGCCTCAAATAATGTGCTCAGGAAATGTTAGTTTCCATTTTCCCTCCACCAACATCCTTTTTACATATTAGGTTTATTCAGAGATATTCCCAGTATGACTTGAACTCAGAAAGGTTTAATTCCTCATATAAAAGAATTTATGAAGTAGGTAGTATAGGGCTGATATGATAGCTCCTTAACATCTTAAGAGACCTAGACATTTTTTTTTTCTTTATGCTCTGATGAACTGGCTTATATGCTTAAGATTACCCATGGTCCAAGATGAACTCCATCCTTTGCATCTTAATTCCAAAAGTAGGCAGAAGAAGGATTGAAGGGCTTAATCACCCAGCCATTTGAGGATGCTTCCCCAAAGTCCCACGCAACACTTCAGATAATACTTATCAGACAGAATCTACTTATATGGCTACATGTTGCTGAAAGGGAAGTGGAAAGTCTTTTAACTGGGTATATTTCTCAGGATTTGTAATGAAAGAAGAATATGACATTTGATATTGGGTAGCATCTAAGAGCCTCCTTCAAAAACAAGAACCTAAACATTATTAGTTTCTACCTTACAGTATTATTTTCCTTTTAACTGAGATTTAGAAATTTGAAAGCATGTGAAGCTCTTTCATATAATAAACTCATGAGTGCTGTCCTCACATTTTGAGAGGTGTAAATTTGGGGTGACTATTATTGAATAAACAAAGCCATATTATATCTTTTTTCAGAGTGAAAAACATGCTCAAAATGTTAGGTTTTATTTTCAAATGCATGGGGAACAAAATGAAGTGCCTGGTCAGAAAATGAAGATGCATATTGAGAATTTTAAGGTGAGTGGTCTATGTTGATGTCATAATTCTAAACATTGAGTTATTGAATGTTTTTAACAAGATTATGCTTATTTCAGGTACATAGGAGTGAAATAGTGGAAAGAACCAATTTTTGTGATCTCTGCAACACTATTTTTAACTCCCCAGTTGTTGCTCAGTCTCACTATGTGGGGAAGGTCCATGCTAAAAAACTGAAGCAGTTAATGGAGGAAGATGATCAGGTATCTCCATCAGGATCTCAACCAGAGATACGTAAGGTTCCATTTACCTCTTTATCTTCAATACAAGATCTTTCCATCATTTTTCCCAACTCTGCAATCCATTATTTTTATTAGGCCAACTTTCACTTCAGTTTAAATAACATCATTTTTCTCTGATGCTAAATTAATTTCTTTCTCTATCTTTGTCAATGGATATTATGACTGGTAGCTGAATTTAAAAAGTGTTGTGATCTTTCTCTTTCAGTTTGCTAAATCCAAATAAAAGCAATTCTGATGATTTGCTATGAACATTAATAAACAGCTAGATCTGTCAGTTTATAATCAAACCATAAAAGTTGAACTCTCTTTTGTTTTATCTCCTTTGCATCTTTTTCTTTTCGGTAGTACTTTCCAAAACGCTATCTCAGATTTGTGTTCAGATCAATGTCTTCACAATAATATGGCTATATATGCAGCCTTTCCTGACTTTAACTGTAGGCAAAAAACAAAACAAAATAGTTACTGGACCTCTTTTGAAACTGACAGCCCATTCCTTTCTTCTTTATAATGAAAATAAAGAAAAAAGTACCACTAGCATCATCAATCAGTAGTAGTTTTGCAAAATACCAAAGATACAGAGAATTGTAAAACATTGCCCTCTTTTTCTTCAGTGATGTTGGGCTGCCAGTGAATACGAGAGATCTGACCCAAAGTTGTGTGAGATAGCAGAGTACACCCTGAAAAACCCAACTCATATTTTGAAACATTTGCATACTAGAACAAAAAAGATGATTAATCCTCTGGAATAAATAATTTACCATGTTCTTAGTAGCTTTCCAGCATTAATTCCCAACTCACTTTATAGGTATTATGCAGCAAAGTCAATGCCACGAGAAACAGTACTAAAACTTACTGTTTTCTTAATACATGATATCAGAATTCATTTTAAAATTTATTCTAGTCTAATTGTTGTATGTTTGTTTTTCTGCCTGCCAATCTTAAGAAAGATACAATCAGTATGCTTACCAGAGAAAGCATTTTCTAAAAGCCTTATCTTTGGTCCCCAAATTCATTGATTTGGCCTCAGGGAGGAGACTAAATGAAAGAGCAATGGAATAACTGGAATTGTGGAAGCATGTACCATTATATATTCTTATCTGCATTATATTTTATTCTGATGCAAACATCAGAAACCTAGGCAGAATAGATGCCTTACCATATTACTCAAGAAAGACACCAACTTAGAAATCTGAGCTGGGCGTGGTTGCGCACGCTTGTAATCCCAGCATTCGGGAGGCTGAGACCGGAGGATCCGGGTTCATGGCCAGCCTCAGCTACCTAGTGAGGCGCTCCGCAACTTAGTGAGACTTGGTTTCAAAATAAAGTATAAAAAATAGGGCTGGGGGTGTAGCTCAGAGGTAGAACGCCCCTGAGTTCAATCCCCAGTACCGCAAAAAAAAAAAAAAAAAAAAAAAAGAAATTGGTACCATCTGTTTTATCCCCACCAATTTCAAAGAATCATCCCAACAGCTCTCATACTTTTATTGATTCCTCAAATGAATATAGTTAGGCAATACCTGATGCAGAATTTTCCTCTCTTCTTATGTATTTATTAGATAGATATTTGGTGACAGACTAGTGTTTAAATTTCCATTCTCATAGAAGGACATGTGTTTTTGACTTGATTACCTTTATCCATCAGCCCTGTGCTGAAAAAGTCCAAAGATGGTGCTTTTTTAAAAAAAAATTCTAAATTTCCATAATACTTTACAAATGGATAATATCTAATCTAGCTCTAATATCTAGACACATGTTGATCACTTTTCATTATTACCATTTCAGCAGGTGTACCTATTTTTGTTTCTACAGAGTCAACCTTCCTGAGATCCCATGCTGTCATACCTGTTCCTGGTGGAATTAAAGACAAGACTATGTCTTCCTCCTCCAGCAGTGCTTTGGATTTGAATAATCCAAACAAATATTGCAAGCTCTGTCCTGCTTCCTTTAATAGTCCAACAATGGCCCAACAACATTATGTTGGGAAAAAACACAAAAGAAATGAAGCTAGGAAGACATTTGTAGACAAGATAAGACAGAAACCTCTTTCAGCAAAATCAGGTGCAAATGGTAAACAGAAAACTTATTCCAAAGCTCTTTTATGTGAAATTTGTATTTTATAAAATATACTAGCTTATTTATATACCATGTTATACTTAGCAAGTGCATGTGCATATGGGGGGTGGGCTGATGGTATTTGTGGAATCATAGAGCTTTAGATAAGTAAGGAATTTATAGTCCATCTAGTTTTTATTCTGAACAATAATACCCAGAATACTCTAGATGACTCCTATTATTTTCAAAATCAGATATAGTATTCCCATGGTTCCATGTTATCTTAAATACATAAGGAAATATTTTAAATTAGTATTGTGATATCATTCATCCAATAAATGTGACTTAAATGTTCCTTGGGTGCTGGGCTAGTCATTCATGGGAATGAAAATGAGAATATGCCATTTTCCCTGAGGGAGCATGTGCATAAACTAATTGGGTTAATAACATGTCATTGCAAGAGGCTACAGATACATTTTTTTGTGCACATATTTTTGGTAACTAGAGAAGTAGGCTATCATGGTTTGTAAGATCTTCAGAGATTTCTATTATTTCGGTTGACAGAAGTGGGAAGGAGAGATGATGAATAAAGTGCTTGGATCTAAGAAAGACTGGAAAGAATTCAGGCACAATACAGACTGATCCTAACTAGGGTAATCAATCCACTTGCTCTTCTAACCATATTTTTTTTCATTTTCCCCCACAGGCACCTTCTCACTACTAGTGTATTTTATCCCCCTTTCATATTCTGTCTTCCACCCACTTATTCTCCTCAACTCATTGTTATTTTTCAGTTCTTTCCTTACTAGACCCTTCTGCTTCATGTGAAAATGTTCATTACTCCCACCTTTTTGTAATTCTGTTCTTTGCCATATGTAACTAACTCCTTATGCTCTGGTTCTTTTCCTCTGTTTCTGTTTATTTGTTTCCTGTATGGGCTCTTTTTCTGTTCAGTATCTAGATGTAGGTATTCCCATGGTTCCATTCTTGACTGTACTCTTCAAACATGATTCAGTCTATTGCCCTGGTTTCATTTCACATCTGTATGCTTATGACCTTTTTTTGAACTTGAGATTCACATATCCAGATAACAGCTTCTGTTTCACTGGGTACCTCAAAGCCATTTCAGATCCACTCCTCAAAAGTAGAAACCTATAAAAGTACATTTTTTAAAAAGTAGAAACCTGCAGTTAACTGTGAACTCTATAAGACCACCTTCTTCATTTTATATATCTAATGAAGCACCAGTCCATGACTATTTTGCCTCCTAAATATTACTGTTCCCTTATCCCCAGCCCTGCTATTCCCACAATAGTTTAGGTAATTGACATTTTTCTCGTAGAGTTTTACTACTTGAACTGTGGGTTGTATATCATTGACATTACCTGGGAGTTTTTTTATTTTTTTTTAATTTAATTTAATTTTTTTTTTTGCGGTACTGGGGATTGAACTCAGGGGCGTTCTACCTCCGAGCTACACCCCCAGCCCTATTTTTTATTCTTTATTTTGAAACCGGGTCTCACTAAGTTGCGGAGTGCCTCACTAGGTAGCTGAGGCTTGCCATGAACCCGGATCCTCCGGTCTCAGCCTCCAAAATGCTGGGATTACAAGCGTGTGCCACCACACCCGGCTACCTGGGAGTTTTTTAGAATAAAGACTCTCAGGCCCTGTTGCAGGCCTAATTATTCAGACTCTGCATTTTTTTGTACTTTCAGGTCATATTTTATTTTATTTTTTAGTTTTCACATATGAGAGAAAACATGCAGTACTTCTGTGTCCAGCTTATTTCACTTAACATGATGTCCTCCATATATACGTATATATATAAATTTTTATTATTCAGCACGGAATTTTTATATATTTCTTGAGTACAATAGGGTTACGTATACATTTACGACATATCAATCATTGTCAGAGCACAATTAGCACCACTTCTTCATTTTCCACGTATAGCCCACATTCTTAACATAGCCTGGTCAAGCAAACTTTCTAGAGTCATAAAACCATAAACCTTTAGAGTCATATATTTACTTTCTAAGAAGTAGGAGGGTCTTTCATCTACGCATCCTAGGAGCAATCACCAGGTTTTGAGACGCCAAAGTAGCCATAGCAGAATAATCAGTATAATTACTCACATATGCAGATAGCAACTGCCAGGAGGGAAAGGGCCCAGCTGGGCTCACACAACTCCCCCTTTTTTATCTTAAAATGCACGAAGGACTGTGCCTGTCTTAGGTTGTTTCCTACCAGGTGCATAATCTTACCCGTCATGGGGTCTCGATGAGTCATTCAACGAGCCCTGTTTTAACAAGATCCCTAGGAGATTTGTCCTTAATAAAATTTGAGAAGCATTATCTTAAAATATTGTCGCAACCTCCCTTCTCTACTTTTCCCTTCCTTCAGTTTTCTCTCTCCATTCTGTCCTCAATTTAACTACTAGAATGTTTCATTTAAAATGCAATTATTTCCATGTTATTCCCCTTTTTAAAATCCTTAATTGTTTCTCTGCATTCTAAAAACAGATTCTAAGCGCCATGGCTCTCTATATTCTTATTCTTTCCTGCTGTCTCCAGGTTCATCCTTTGCCGCTTCCTGCTATGATGTATGTGGATCAGTACCTGCAAACTGTGGCTTCCAAAAACCATTGCCTATTTTTTTTTTGTCTCCATGCCCTGTTCATGCTGCCACATTGCCTGGAAAATCCCCACAAACCTCTTCTGGCTAACTACCACTTATTCTTTAACATGCTGCTGCTGCTGCCTGGAAGCTTTTTCACTTCTTTCAAGGTTAATCTTCTGTGCTTCCTTAACCTGCATATCTAATTATCTTTCCATGGGTTTTTATCTCCCATTAACAATGTAAGGTCTTTGAGGAAAGGGGCTTCATGTAATTCATCTATATTCCCGGTGCTAGAAATAAAATTGGCATAGAAGTAGTTCTATCTCAATAGAGACTAGTATAATATATGAATCAGTGAACTATTTAATTAATCTTTTTTTTTTTTTTTTGCGGTACTGGGAGTTGAACTCAGGGGCATTCTACCTCCGAGCTATACCCCCAGCCCTATTTTTTATTCTTTATTTTGAAACCGGGTCTCACTAAGTTGCGGAGTGCCTCACTAGGTAGCTGAGGCTGGCTGCGAACCCGGATCCTCTGGTCTCAGCCTCCCGAATGCTGGGATTACAAGCGTGCGCCACCACGCCCGGCTTAATTAACCTTTCTTATTGAATATTTACCCTAAATTAGTATCTTTGTTTTTACTTAAAGGAATTCAGCATATCCCCAAAAGTTTCATAAAGAAACATGGTTTTATCTAGGATTTTAAAGAATGTTGATTTAGGCAAGTGCAGAAATAGAAGTGGTAGGGCTTCTGAAAGTAAGAAGGATTTGAAGAAAAAACAAACTTCCATTTGCTAGGGTATTTTTTTCTTGTTGCTGAGCTGAGGGTATCTGAAATAAATGGCTTCTAGTTTAGTGGCACTCAGTAAAATTTAACTGAGTCAACAATGAGAAGTGTTTGCACTCTTGTTACTACTAAAGGGGAGATAATTTAGTTTCAAGGTTAGTAGAATGAGGAACAGGAGACAAGAATTTTGGTGAAACTCTCATCTGATGAAATGGGAGGGAGATAATCATCAGTATTATTGAATCCAGCCATTGAAGTCATTTTACACTAGCCTGTGAAGCTAGAACTCAAAGAACAGATTGTCTTTGTCTTGACTACTGCCTTGAAAATAGTAAGCACTTGAGTATTTAAAATAGCCAGAGAATTTAAACTAATGAGAACTTCAAAAAACAGTGACAGCAGAAGCCATTATCACAAGTGAGCAAATGGTAAGACAAAAACAATTGAATATATGCCACCTTAACTAGGTCACTCTTCATTTACGTTCTCCATTCTGTCTCTTCCTTTCTCTCCATCTGCTATGCTTACATGTTTCTCCCCTATCTAATCTTTTTCTCTTTTTTTCTTCATCATTCAATGCTATTGCTTTCTTTATGTCCCCCAGCCAACCCAGATCTTATTAATACAAGAATGGCTAACATAACGATATGGATCTAAAGTATGTATGTATTTTTATTTATTTTTTATCTTACTAATTATCAGGTCCATTATTGCACTTAAATGTCTCATGTTCACCTGTAACTCAACATATCTAAATTTAAATTAATAATCTTTCTAGAACCAACTTGAATTTCCCAAGTTTTCTGTCTTTGCCAGTAGGACTTCTGCTTATTAGCCACTAACACTTGTGTCTTTGAACACCTTTGACTACTTATATGCTTATATGCCCATCAGCAAGTATATTAAAATCTTAGAACTATTTCTTCTTCTGTAGTCTTTCAGTTACATTTCTGCTGCCATCACCTCATACTTTAATGCTTGTAAGAACCTTCTGGAAATCTTTCCTTGTACCTCATGGTTATTCTCTCACTCCCTAATAGCAAAATCAACCCTGGATCAGTTCCCCTCTCCACTGTTTATACTTCTCCATACAAGCTACTGAGTGATACTATGGAAAATTATGTGAGTTTAGAGATTGGGTACCTCTTCAGAGTCTTGGTATCCAACCTCTCTGGGTCTTTAGTTCTACTTAATTCTTTTACTATTCCTTCACTTTCCCCTTAGCCATGATTTTAAAACTCCAAGACTCCTTTTCCCTGCTCTACACTTCCCACCTCACACTTCTCAGATAAGGTTTTTCTTATTTAATCAACAAAGAGTTGACCATCAGCTGTGGATTACTAAGTATCTTGCCTCACCCAAATCCTCCTGTACCTCTGTAACTCCTATGGTCTCCTGTTTCCTTCTCATCCAGGTTTTCTATTTTTTATATAGTCATCACTTGTAATTCACTCACTCCTCAATTCACTGCTTTGTTGGCTCATATTCTGCCAGCTTGCATGCCACCATTCCTTTACTCCGCTGAAACTACTCCTCACTGGATCAGAGTGACTTCCAAATTTCTAAATCCACTGAACATCTTTATTTAGCTTTTTTGACATCACTCTCTCCTGTTCCTCCTTATAACTCTCTGATCTCCTTTATGGACTTTTAATGGGCTCCTCCTTTTCTGCCATCTCACTTTAAAGAGTGGCATTCCCCAGAGTTCTATTATATTGCTATTCCTGTGCTCGCCCATACATTATCCTTAGGAGATCTCATCCATTCTGATTATCTTAACTACCCTCATGTTCTGATATCTCCAGCATCTCTCTGACCTATTATCTGTCTTCTAAACTCCTACGTATTACTGGCTATTGGACACCTTTACGTGGAAGTCTCACAGATATCTCAGATTCGGAGTATTCTAACATATTCACCATTGCTTCCATTTACCCACTCTGAAAAAAACCCCACACATTTCCTTCTGAAATTCCAGTTTTGGCTAACGGGACTGCTACCCACTTATATACCCAACTAGAATTCTGGAAGTTACTATAGACTCCTTTAGATTCCTTCCTCTCCCTTATCCGTTACTTCAGTCAGTCACTAAGTTTTGCCAATTTTAATGCTAAATATTTCACCCACTTCCCTGAAGTTTTTTTTTTCTACCCTTACTGAGACCCTTTTGGTCTATGCTTTTATTAATCTCTTGTCTGATCTATTGTATTCCTTTCATATTTGTGGTCTCTTTACTTTCAGCCTTGCTTCTCTCAACATCACCTTCTATATTGCAGCCAAAGGAGATATGCTTCTGAAATACACAGTTGACCACTCATGCCACTTAACTATTTAAACTATTTCAAGGTTTCTGAACACACAGAGAAAAAGCTCTAGGCTCCATAGCATAACATATAAGTCTCTCTTAGATCTGACCCCTTTCCGCCTCTCCTGTCTTGTCCCCTTGTATTTAACTCTACAACAATTCCAAATTTTAAAAAGTTCCTATAAATACACTTGTGCTTTTTTCTATTTATTTCCTGTACCTGCAAGGCTCTCTGCAACTCTTTTCATCAAGTTCACTATTTTTCATCCTTCCAAGTTTAGTTAAGGCATCATCTCTTCCAGTAGCCTTCTTTAGACCTCTGTACTGTGCTAAGTGCCTCTAATTCATTGTGCGTTCATACCTCTTTTTAAAATATTTTAATTTTTTTAATTCTTCATGTTTTCAGATACCTTTAATAACTTTAGTGGATCTTACAAAAATAAGTTCATGCAAAAGAAAACCACTTCCATTAAGAATAATTATACATTATGTATATCATGCTTTATTTGAGAATTGATGAGAGATACTATGGTAATATATCAGTAAGAATCACTGCCCACAAAATGGGAGAAAATATAGCAGATTTCTCAGACTTTTATCAGATGAGACTGAAATCCTTGGTTCATGTATCTCTTTTTCAATACTGGACTTGTAAGCAACCTGGATGCTTAATTCATCTTGTATTTCTAGTAGCCAGTGTGATGCTTGGTGCCACATAGGTACTCAGTTTTTGTTGAACAGGTTTTCCAAATTCCACACATCGTGTTCATTTCTGTCTCTGCCATTCCTGATGTTGTTTTAGACCATTATATAGGCCCATATATGCTTTCCTTACAATTCAAATTCTTCCTATACTACAAGATCCATCATGGTTCTTCCTTTTCTCTTCTTACAGGCTTTACTGTTCCTTGACAGTTGCATCAATTATAGTCCCACAACTGAATTACCCTTTTTGAGAAAAAGGATTTTATTGTCTTCTGCAATGTCCTGCTTATTGCTTTATATGGTAATGAGTACATAGATTTTTTTCTACTCGTATTTGCTAATCATTCATTGAGAAGCAGTGTTGTGTAGAAGGATAAATATAGATTTAGAGATGTGTTTGAAGTCACTTGCCCAGTTGCACTTTGGATTCCTCAAAATAAAAATAATACAACTGTATAGGATTAAATAAGGATGAAATGAAGGGACACACACACACACACACACACACACACACACACAGATGTATATGTAAAAAGATAAAGAACAGATATGGTACCCATCGGAGAATAGTTTCTTAACAAATATTAGGGTTTTTTTTTCAATATTGGGGATTGAACCCAGGGGCATTCTACCTCCAAGCTACACCCCCAGCCCTATTTTTTATTCTTTATTTTTAAACAGGGCCTCACTGAGTTGCAGAGGGCCTCACTAAGTAGCTCAGGCTGGCCATGAACCTGGGTCCCCTGGTCTCAGCCTCCAAGTACTGGGATTACAAGTGTGCACCCGCATGCCCAGCGATATTAGTTTTAAAATATGGAAAATGTCTTGTTTCCTGTTATAATTTTAAAACAAGCAAATTGGACATTTTCTTTTCCTAAGTCCCAAATTAAACTGCTTTTTAAAAAAACTTCAGTGTAGCTCTCAATTGTTTTTTTTTTCCACATTTGAAATATTAGGTCAGTGGTTCTCAAACTTGACTACACATTAGATTCATGTGGAGAGCTTTCAGAAATCCCAGTGATTAGGCCATTCATCCAGTCAGTTAAATGACCATCCTCGGGAACTACACATCAGTGTCTTGTTTCTTTGTAAGTACCTGTGTGATTCTGATGTGGAGCTAAATTGAGAGCCACAATGTTAGACTATAAAGACATGTGCTTCCAAATCCATGCTTTGAAAACAAAGACCTTAGTTCAAGGCATTCTGAGATAGGGCTGTGATTAATAGAATAGTAGGTCCCACAAGATTCTGAAAAGTACAATATGCGAAGAAACCTGAATTTCTGGATGAACTCAAAAACAACGAATCCTGTCAGGGCTAGGTACAACAAAGCTGAACACAGCCAAAAAACAGTGAGATAAGAGAACGGAGATGGTCAGAAACAGTGAAAGCAGGTTATAGGGTTATACCGTGATTTCTGACCTTTAGACCCGTGAATAGGCTTCCTATATTCACAGAAAGGATTTAAATACTTTTATATAATATTTAATGAGATGCATATATCTTAGAAAAAAATAAAGAACATATGTTTTGAAAATCCAAGGGCTGAGGTCATAGTTATCATACCAACAGTTCTAAAACTGCCTCTGGGTCATTCCTATTGATTGGCAGCTCTTCAAAGGCCCTATTTTACTTTAGTAGAATCTTAATTCTGATGTTGTTGCTGGAAAAACAAAGTAGTAATTAAAGAGAAACTATATACAGTATATTTTCCTATTATAAGTAGTAAATAAATACATAACCCCCTTGAAATATTATTTGAATTTATAATCCTAATAAAGGTCATTGCACAAACTGAGGCAAGTGCTCAACAATATCTGCATGGTAAAATAATCTGGAAAGCTTTCAAAAAGTGAGAAAGACTTGTTCTACCCTCTAGATATTCTGATGTGGAACTATACTATGAACATTTTCTGACATGATTCTAATAATTATAACAATTAATAATTATTAGCATCAAAAACCACTTATCTAGAGGAAACCAGGACTCTTACTTATCCTGCCCTCAAAATATATGGTATTGGCCAAGGTAATCCAAGCCTTACTTTCCACACCTTTCCCCTCCCCACTTCCCTCCCTCAATCATCTTCCACTATTCTCCTGGCATCTCTCCTCATTTACAGGGGTTCCTTTTGTTTCCTATTTTCTCCCTAGCTTCCACATTGAGAGAAAAATATATCCCTTGACTTTCTGAGACTGGCTGATCTCACTTAGCATATTAAACTCTAGTTCCATCCATTCTCCCATAACTGACATTACTTTGTTCTTTACTCAGTAAAATTCCATTATGTATATATGCCACATTTTCCTTATCCATTCATCTGTTGACAGACACCTATTTTGGTTTCATAATTTGGCTATTGTGAATTATGCTGCTATAAATATGAGTATGTATGTATCATTACAGTATTTTGACTTTAATACTCTTGGAAAGATAACAACTTTTCAGTTATCAGTTTCTTGAACATTGTTAGACAGATTGTATTTTTATTGTCATCAAAAATATGGGAAAATAAATTATAAATCAAAAAGTGACTTGATGTGCATGAAATCAAAGCACAGAGCAGGAGGATAGTCTTGAGGAATCATTCATTCAAATTTTGATGTAACCTGATGAACTCTTCTATTCTCATAATAAAAGTATATGTTAATAGTGGATGGAATCCCATGTCTTCAAAGTCAGCATCTTTCATTCCCCTTGACAGCCTCTTTTTTCTGTAAGCATTTTTTGCTCAGACAATGCCAAAATACTTGGTAATGATTAATGTAGCTTCCTCGAAATTATCAGTATTAGGTTGTTGTTTGATTTTGAAGGAGATGACCTGGCTATCCTTAATATCTCAACAACACCAATTTATTGCCTCCTCCTTAGGGCACAATGAAATTTATTAATTTTCTTCTTCTGACCAAAGAGAGAGCAGAAGGATGATTAGATTAAGAAAATAAAAATTAATTTATCCTCTGTTTCTAATTCTACCTAAGAAGCAAAATAGCAAGGTAGCAATTCTATAGCTCTTATTTTGTAGTTTTTGACTCTTTTGAAGTGGTAGCTAGCAGTTTTGTTTTAGAATTTTACTTTCAGCTTTTGTCCTGGAGTGGGGCTCATCAAACCTCTCTCCTTTCTAAAGTCTTTGGAATTTACTTTTGGTAACTAAGGCCTACAGTGATTTCAGGTAAGAGAGTAAAAATTTTGCTTTTGTTCATTTTTAATCTTTTGGAACATTCCAGGTTTGGAGAGGTGGAAAAAGAATTAGGAGCAAACAAAAAGAAGCTGTTTGATGGACTGAGAGTTAAAGCTTGGTTAGGCATGCTAAATTTGAGATGCCTGCTGCACCTCTACATACCAGCAGTAAACAAGCAAATAGCAGATTCTTAGGGAACAAGTCAAGGCTAGAGATGCATTGTGGTGTAGTGTAAAGAATTCTGAGCATTAAATTAAATGATATGGACTCTGAGAGGCTAACTCTGCTACTAACTGTTTCTTTGACCAAGTCATTTTACCACTCTGGGCCCAATCTTTCTTGGGAAATTTCATGCAGATGACCTCTAATAAATTCTTGTCCATTTATAACTTTATGTGATTCTAAGTGTATCCATACTGACTTTCTTTTTCTTTTTTTTTTTTTTTCGGTACTGGGGATTGAACTCAGGGGCATTCTACCTCCGAGCTACACCCCCAGCCCTATTTTTTATTCTTTATTTTGAAACCGAGTCTCACTAAGTTTCAGAGTGCCTCGCTAGGTAGCTGAGGCTGGCCGAGAACCCAGATCCTCCGGTGTCAGCCTCCCAAATGATGGGATTACAAGCGTGCGCCACCACGCCCTGCCATACTGACTTTCTTAACGTGAATTCTATGTTTTTTTCAGCATGCAGTATGAAAACCTATGTTTGCCATATTTGTAGTATCATCTTTACATCTTTAGACATGTTCCGGTCCCACATGCAAGGGAGAGAACATCAACTTAAGTAAGATTTATTATTTATTTATTTGTTTGTTTATTTATTTGCCAAAATGTTCCTATGATACAAAGCACAGTTTCTAGTTCAGCACTCTTTCATATATTTTTCAAACTTTCTATGGTTTCACTGCCCTATGAGTTGAATATGGATATAATCAGCATTATTTGTAATGTAGTACAAACTAGTATCCCCAAGGGAGTTTTCTAGTCACAATAGTGTACTGACAGAGTTGGCTAATTGGAACCTCTCCTGACCAGATGGTACTGTTCTTGTTTGGAGAGATGCTAAAGAATTATTCTCAGGCTAATCATATAAATTCAAAGCATCTCTAGAAGGTTGATTTAGTTCCAGGAAGTCAGTGAATCAGTCATCATCCTTCCAGTGAGATATAGTGGTTAAAAACAAAAGACTTAGGCGGGCGTGGTGGCGCATGTTTGTAATCCCAGCATTTGGGAGGCTGAGACCAGAGGATCTGGGTTTGCGGCCAGCCTCAGCTACCCAGTGAGGCACTCTGAAACTTAGTGAGACCCTGTTTCAAAATAAAGAATAAAAAAATAGGGCTGAGGGTATAGCTCGGAGGTAGAATGCCCCTGAGTTCAATCCCCAGTACCGCAAAAAAAAAAAAAAAAGACTTGATATGAGACAGACCTCGATCAGAATACCAGATCCATCCATATTTCTATCAAGTGTGTAATTGTAGACTGCTCCAATATGAGATTTTTATAAGGAAATATAATAACATAGTAGGAGTTCAATAAATATATAGTGAATTCTATTATTTTAAGGAGATGAGAATTGAATAGACAATTAAGACATTGATAATTCAGGTAACAGGGCAGATGGGCATTTAGCTCTTGCATATTTGGCTTGTTGCTTTTAAAATTGTATAGTATTTCTGTTATATTATTCTAGAAGAAAGTATTTATGTTATTTGAGTCTGCATATGTAGGAGCTTAATTTTCTGACTTCTCAAAAATAACCTATGCTTAGACTTAAAACAGAGAGAAAGAAACTCGAGGTTCTAGAATAAATACCTTTTACAGCTGAGCATGGTGGTGTACAACTGTAATCCCAGTACTTGGGATGCTGAGACAGGAGGATCACTGGTTCGAGGACAGCCTCAGTAACTTAGCAAGATTCTCATCAACCTAACAAGACCCTGTTTCAAAACAAAAAATAAAAAGGAAGCCGGGCGTGGTGGCGCACACTTGTAATCCCAGCATTTGGGAGGCTGAGACCGGAGGATCCGGGTTCGCGGCCAGCCTCAGCTACCTAGTGAGGCACTCCGCAACTTAGTGAGACTCGGTTTCAAAATAAAGAATAAAAAATAGGGCTGGGGGTAGAGCTCGGAGGTAGAATGCCTCTGAGTTCAATCCCCAGTACCGCAAAAAAAAAAAAAAAAAACACAAAACAAAACAAAAAATAAAAAGGGCTAGGGGTATAGCTCAGAGTTCTACGTAGAATGCCCCTGGGTTCAATCCCTAATACCATAACAAAAAATATCTGTCATATTACTAAATCTACATAAGGAACTGACTAAACAAAACTTTGAAAACATTATGATATTCATATCAGACCATCTATTGGAACATTAAATATTAATGGTTCTTACTCACACATCCCAACATGCCTTAAATGTTTTAGTACTACAACAGTATCAGATATGTCTTCTCCTCAATTGTATCCAGGAACTGAGAAAGTTTTCTTTAGCATGAAAATTATGAGATACCTAGGAAATAATGTCTGCTCCTCAATTGTATCCAGGAACTGAGAAAGTTTTCTTTAGCATGAAAATTATGAGATGCCTAGGAAATATTTGGCTATCTCTGCTTCATCTTTTTAGCATAAAAGTCATTCTTTATAGTTTATATAGTATGGCAGGTTTTTAAAATTTGTTTGGACTTTTGTAGGCTAATATTTTGAGAGCAAAGAAAATATTCAGAACAAAATATTCTAATAACAAATTTCTACTGTCTTCTTTGCAGAGAATCCATTGTTATCAATCTACTGAAGAATTCAAAGAAGATAAAAGAGTCCTCTCAAAATGAATGTGCAGACTTCATCAAAGTGCCGAAATCCAGAGAACTAGAGTCCAACACATTTTTCAGAAAGATGGAAAATAATTCTTTGGAATCTTGTGGGTACAGAGAAATGGTTGATTTTAGACCCAGACAAAACATATGTGAACAAAGACTCCCATTTGAGACTTTCTGGACATACCCAGGACCATACAATAATTCACAAGCAGCGGAAAACCAGTTACCTCATTACTTATCAGACCATTCAAAGAAGACATATGACTCTTTCCAAGATGAACTTGAAGATTACATCAAAGCACAGAAAGCCAGAGGACTAGATCCAAAGACTTGTTTTAGAAAGATGAGAGAAAATTCCGTGGACCATGGGTACGGAGAAATGGTTGAGTCTAGATCCAGACAAAGAATGTGTGAGCAAGGATTTTCCTTTGAGACTTCCCAGACCTACCAACGACCACACAGTAGTTCAACAGTGGAAGGCCAGTTACCTCATTGGTTACCAGTTCATTCAAAGAGGACATATGACTCTTTCCAAGATGAACTTAATGATTACATAAAAGTGCAGAAAGCCAGGGGATTAGAGCCAAAGACTTGTTTCAGAACTATAGTTGATAGCTCTGTGGAAACCCATAGGTACAGAGAAACTGGTGAAAACATACCCAGACATAAAATGTTTGAGCAAAGTTTCCTATTTGAGACTTCACAGACCTGCACAGAACCATACAATAGTTCACAGACAGTGGAAAAACAGTTACCTCATTGCTTACCAGCTCATGACAGCAAAGAGAGACTTGACTTTGTAAGCTACTGCCAACTCGCCAGAGACTGTTTCCCAGAAAAAACAGTACCCCTGAGTCTTAATCAGCAAGAAAATAACTCTGACCCATACAGTGTAGAATGTGAAGTTTACGAGCCCCTCTCCTCAGAAAATGATACCAGTCACCATCAAGCAGATCATAAAAGACGACATCAGAAGAGAAGACGACACCTGGAAGGAGGTAAAGAAAGAACAGAGAAGGAGCAATCCAAGCATAAAAGGAAAAAGAGTTATAAGGATATGGATTTAGGCAAAGACAAGAACATCCAACAAAGTAAAAGAGAGGAGGAAGAGAAAGTCAGATGCAGTTCTGGAAAGCTTAAGCACCGGAAAAAGAAAAAGAGCCATGATGGATCCTCTGAGAAAGAAGAACGTAAGCACAGGAAAGAGAAAAAGAAATATGTTGAAGAAAGGACAGAAGAGGAAATGCTTTGGGATGAGTCAATTCTTGGATTTCGAACTTTTGGTTTACCCAAGGATGACTTAAAGCAAACAGTATAAATTTAGATAAAGACAGGAGAATTCAATGAAGAAAAGGAGAAGTAGATATGATTGTTAGTTCAGGAAAGATTATTTTTTTGGAGAAAAATAGAAATTGAAAGAAGAAACAAAAAAAGCCTAAATCTAATTCGAGAAAACATGAGAACACAAGAAGAACGTAAGAGAAAAAAGAAACCTATTGAAGAAAAAACAAGAGAGTCAGTATTTCGGATTGAATCCTACTCTTGAATTTTGAAATTTTAGGAAACCCCAAGGATGAGTTGAAGGAATCAGTTAAGAAAATGAATTTAAACAAAAACAAGAGCATTAGATAAAGAGAAGTAGATTCAGTCAGTTGTCAGTTCAGGAAAGCTATTTTCCTCTCATATACAAAACTTGAAATTTAATTAAGTAACAAAAAAAGCTTAAGCCTAGTCTCTGACAAAAAAAAGCATAAGAACACAAAAAGAACATAAGAGGGAAAAAACCCTATTTTAAAAAGGATGAAAGAGTCTATGTTTTGGGATGAGTCTACTCGGATTTCAAACTTTCCAATTTTGTTCACTTAAATTGAAGAAATAGGTTAAAAAGTTTATCTTCATGAAATTCTTATTATTTGAATTTGTCTCTAACAAAAGCCAAGTGAAGTAAATGTATTCAGTATGCCTTTTCCTTAAATAGCTTTTCCTTGTTTTCTAAGAAAGGAAAAATATTAAATGTTTCTTACCTATGCTGTAGTTTCCCTAAACAGTTTTGTCTCTACCTGGTTCATCAATTTTCTGTGATAATGGATAATTTACCCATGAGAGATCATTTACTTTAATGAAGGAATTATCAAGAATTGCCATCTACAGCCATACTACCCTGAACTCACATGATCTTGGAAACTCATTATGGTCTGGCCTGTGGGAAACCAAGCATTACAATATCCATTCCTTTTGGGGTTTGTGTTAGTGTTTGTGGTATTTTATTATTGTTGTGTGTTTGCTAATGTTTCTCACTTTTCTCCAAGAAAAATGTATGAAACAATTTAGATGGATTTTTTCTTTGTTAAATTTAATTTACAGTGTATTTTTGTATTTTCTAGTTCTGAAAGTGGAAAATTAAATAGTCTATAGCAAACTTAGATGATATATACTTTTAAAAATGTCCCAAAAAGTGATGATACAAAAACAATCTATATTCTGGAAATGTTTATATTAAAGATTAAAGTGTTTTAATTTCTATATATTGTTTTTTTTAAATGATCATTTTCCATCCAAAGAAGACTATTCTGAGAATGAGAGAATTCAATAATTAAGCAGTTTTCACTTAATACCTCTGGGGATTCACACTGTAAATCTGTAATAATTTAATTTTGTCTACATATTGTCTAGTAGAAAGTGGTATTGTCTCGAGCTCAGTTTTAGGTTAGAAAAATATGACCAACGAAATACCTGAAACTAAAAAGGTAAAAATTAGTAAGTGGTAGGGGGCCATGAGGGCTTATTACATTTAAATTGTTTTATTTTGAGGATTATTTTATTCTGGTGCTTCTTTTTTTCGTGATCAGCATCTCTTGTAAGCTTTTCAGCATCTACTGTGATATAGTAGAAAGTGTAATTGCCAGAGAACCCAAATCCCAGGATTCTGGTTGCTCTGTGATCCTGTGAGAATACCAGCAGAATTCAACATGTGGTCACCAGAAATACTATACCAGGAAACATAGGCTATAGTATTCTTTCATGTGCTCATCTTATCCAAAAAGTAAGTAAATTTTGATGGCAGTAGGATCTATGGGCTAAAATCATAGAGATGGAGTCAGAGCTAAGCATACAATCCCTGTTTTTCTGACTACTGGTGCTAGCCCATGGTAAGCTTACCCATTAAGCCTAGTAGGCACAAAGCCTGGTCTCATGATCCTTTTAGGGGTCCACAAAAATAGTTTAGTTTAGGGAAGTGGTGTCTCTCAAAATGTTAAAGTAGTGAGTTCCAGCCAGGGTCCTGTTACTCTATGAGAGCAAATAGTAAACAAGCAAAAACTGTCAGAATCAACTCTTACAGAACTCTTGAATGTAGTCAAAATCTTAAAAAAAAACAGGAGAAAGTTTAGTGAAGTTTCAATGAAGAAGGAAGTTCCAGCCTTGCAGTAAGAGTGTTGTGGCATTTTAAATAGCTCTTTTACAATCACCATTTTTCAGATCGGCAGCAACCATGAAGATCTCTAGCACAGGTTGCTAAGAGCCAGTGGGAAAAATACAGTTTGTTCTCAAAGAATTGTGGTTGTGTGTTTCAACTCATATGGCAGCTCCCTGAAGAAGTATATTTCAAGGACTTTCCATTGTTTCTCCTTAGAGAATTCCCATGGCTGAGGCAACTTTCCAGGCAAGATTTGCTGAAAGCACTTGTAATGGTTAATTGTATGTGGCAACTTAGCTGAGCCAAGGTCCCCAGATATTTGGTCAAACATTATTCTGGATGTTTCTATAAAGGGACTTTCTTTAAGGGTAAGTCTGTTGAGGGCTCAGAAAGAAAGGAAGAATATGTCATAGAAAACAGGAGAAAACCCAAACATTGTTGTAAAGTGACATAGAACTTGATCGAATTGAATTCTAGTGTCTTCTGAAAAGTAGATTTTTTTTTCTTTTTGTACTGAGGATTAAACCCAGGGGCATTCTACCTCCAAGCTTCACCCCTAGCCCTGTTTTATTTTTATTTTCGAAATAGGGTCTTGATACTGTTGTGGGTCCAGAGGACAGAGTATCAAGCTAAAAAGGGTTGTTCCCAAGCCTTAAAATGTAATAGCCTGGGCTTGTCTGTAATCCCAGTGCTTGGGAGAGTGAGACAGGAAGATTGTAGGTTCAAGACCAGCCTCAGCAACTTAGTAAGACTCTCAGCAACTTAGGGAGACCCTGTTTCCAAAGCAAAAATAAATAATAACTAACTAAATAAATAAATAGGTCTGGGGGTATAGCTTGAAGGTAAAATGCCTCTGGGTTCAATTTCCAGTACCTACCCTGCTAGGTTTTAGACTTGCTTTGGAACAGTGACTCCCTTTTTTCTTTCCAAATTTCCCCTTTGGAAGGGGAATATCAGTCTTATGTTTGTTCCATCATTGTTTTGTTTGTTTGCTTTTATTTTGTGGTACTGAGGATTGAACCCACGGGCATTCTACCTCCGAGCTATACCTCTAGTCCTATTTTTTATTCTTTACTTTGAAACAGGGTCTCATTAAGTTGCGGAGGGCCTCACTAAGTAGCTGAGCCTGGCCACGATCCTGCAATCCTCCTGTCTCAGCCTCCCAAGTACTGGGATTAAAAGTGTGCGCCACCAGACCCGGCTTCCATCATTGTATTTTCAAAGCAGACAACCTGTCTGGTTTCACAGGTTCAGAGTTGGAGAGGAATTTTGCCTCAAGATAAATCATGCTCCAAGTCTTTCTCATATTTGATTTAAATGTTCAGATTTATGACTTAGAGTTGATGCCAGAATAAGTTAAGACTTTGGGGCTATTGAGATGAGGGTGAATATATTTTTGCACATAAGAAGGTTATGAATTTTGGAGGTCCAGAGAGTTATGGGCTGAAGTACTTCCCTACGAAAATTCATATTTTGAAGTTCTAACTGCTAGGAACTCCGAATTTGATGGTATTTGGAAATAGAGCCTTCAAAGAGGTAAGGTTAAAGTAAAATAAGGTCATATAGATGGGCCATTATTCCAGTATGACCAATGTTCTTATAAGAAGAAATTTTGCATGCAAAGAAATGCCAGGGATATGTGCACAAAGAGGAACTATTATATGAGAATACAGAAAGAAGGTGGCCACCCATAAGCCAAGTAGAGACACTTCAGGAGAAACCAAGCCTGCCAACAGCTTCTAGATTTTTTCCTTTATGTTTAGAGAGGCTTAGCTAATACAATCTAAATTATTAATTTGGGCTCTAGCTTCCTACAAGTTCAAGAGATTTTAAATACAATATCTATATCAAAGGCTTATTTATAGACTTTTTCACATTTCATACTTTGCTGAATAATGTCTACTTACTTTTTAAAGAAAAAAATTAAGGATTTTAAATATACATATTGAAGACACACCTATAGATATCTTCACATTTCATGCTTTGTTGAATAATGTCTATTATTTTGTTTTAAGAAGTAAGCAGTAACACTGTCATCATTGCCAAAGTAAATTAATCAAAAGAAAAAGAGCACCGGCAAATTCAAAAAATGTAACATAATTCCCTGCATCTTTTCAGACCACAATGGAGTGAAACTAGAAATCAACTCCAAGAAGACCCAAAGTAACCGGGTAAATGCATGGAGACTGAACACCACATTGCTGAATGAAGATTGGGTCATAGAAGAAGTAAGGGGGGAAATTAAAAAATTCCTAGAAACCAATGAAAACAGAGACACAACATACTGAAACCTCTGGGACACCTTAAAGGCACTGAGTGCCCACATAAGAACAGAAAATCACCAGATAAATAACCTAATGACACAGCTCAAAGCCCTTTAAAAACAAGAACAGTCCAACCCCAAAGTCAGTAGAAGACAGGAAATCATGAAAATCAGAGCAGAAATTAATGAAATAGAGAATTAAAAAAAATTCAGAAAATCAACAAAGCAAAAGCTGGTTTCTTGAAAAAATAAACAAGATAGATAAACCATTGGCCAACCTAACCAAAAGAGAGAATCTACCCAAATTACCAAAATAAGATATGAAAAAGGTGATATTACCACCAACAGTATGGAAATACTGGAGGATAGTCAGAAAGTATTTTGAAAAACTATACTCCAACAAAATGGAAAATCTAGAAGAAATTGACAAATTTCTAGACACATATAACCTTCCTAAATTGAGTCAAGAAGATATAGAAAACTTAAACCGACCAGTAACAATCAAAGAGATAGAAACAGCAATAAAGAGTTTACCATCAGCCGGGCGTGGTGGCGCACGCTTGTAATCCCAGCATTCGGGAGGCTGAGACCGGAGGATCCGGGTTCGCGGCCAGCCTCAGCTACCTAGTGAGGCCCTCCACAACTTAGTGAGACCCTGTTCCAAAGTAAAGACTAAAAAATAGGGCTGGGGGTATAGCTAGGAGGTAGAATTTCCCTGAGTTCCATCCCCAGTACCACAAAAAAAAAAAAAAAAGAGTTTACCATCAAACAAAAGCCCAGGGCCAGATGGTTTTTCAAGTGAATTTTATAAAACATTTATAGAAGAGCTAATCCCAATACTCCTCAAACTATTCCGTGAAATAGAAAGAAACGGGACCCTCCCAAACACATTCTATAAAGCCAATGTCACATTAATACCAAAGCCAAATAAAGACAGCTCAAGAAAAGAAAACTATAGGCCTGTATCATTGATGAACTTAGATGCAAAACTGCTAAACAAGATACTAGCAATGCGCATTCAAAACCACATCAAGAAAATTATACACCATGACCAAGTCGAGTTCATCCCAGGGATGCAAGGCTGGTTCAACATACGAAAAACAAACTATGTAATTCACCACATAAACAGAATCAAAGACAAAAATCACATGATCCATCTCAATTGATGCTGAAAAAGCATTTGACAAGATCCAACACCCATTCGTGCTAAAAACACTTCAGAGATGCAGCCTACTTTTTCATCTTTTAATTTGGTCTGAACTTTGTGAGGGTCCATGGGATTCTTTCCTTTTAAGTGTAGTGCTAAGCATTCAGTGTTCTTGTACCTTAGCTTCTGGCAAGGCTAACAGCAATGTTGGAGCTCTTGGCTGACAGTTTAGAGACAGAGAAAAGAATTTTATTGTTCTACGAATGAAAACTTGTTCCTATTAGCAATTAATACTGCCCTTATTAGCAATCAATACCAGCTCAATTCCCGTCAATCTCCCTCTTTTTATTAACTTGCATACACCCATAGACAAAAGAATGGGGGCGACAAACATTTTGTAACATACTCCAATCTTCTGCGACTTGTTTTAATCTTCTGATTCTACCCTAGTTTCTCTTTTCCTATTTGGGACAATCTTAGGATAAACTTTACCATACAAGATGCATTTCCAATTTTTTTTATCCTTTTTTACCAAAATTTTTTTATACTCATGTATTTTTTTTCCTAACTAATGGTTCCTTTTTTCCTTAATTTTTTCTTGGCTTTACATTTTTTATACTCATGTATTTTTTTTCCTAACTAATGGTTCCTTTTTTCCTTAATTTTTTCTTGGCTTTACATTTTGAAACACAAATTAAAATCATCCATTTAAGTTTTAAAGTGGCTTAGACTTTAAAATTAGCTAGGACTGACTGAAATAGCAAGCCTTTAAGCAACTTATCTCAGCAGAAGCAGAACAGCAAAGAGG